>VYZT01029788.1:1151-16002 GCA_013400735.1 Pomatostomus ruficeps | reverse complement strand
GGGAAGTTTTGCGGTCCCCAAAAGTGTTATTTGGGTGTGGGTTTTTTTTAAATGTCTGGGTGAATGAGTATGTTTATGTGTGCGTGCCTGTAAAAAATAAAACATTCAGAAAACTATCTTGCTATAGAGTCATCTGCAATCTCTTGTTATAAGAAATTGGGCTGGATTCCCCATTTTTTCTTTCTGCATCCCAGACTATCAACATCAACTTAAAGAAGGAGCTTCCTACAGTACTTCCATACAAAGTCTCCACCCTAGGAGGAATATTTTCATTTTAGAACATTTAACACAATATATGACATTACCAACTAATGATCTATAATATTTGCTGCTGAAGGCACTATGCCTAATGCAAATGGGAATAAAGTCTTGACTTTTATTCTGAGTTGAAATAATAGAATGAAAATTCTGATCTTTATTAATTTTAATTAAGCAATTGTAAGCAAAAGTGTCTTACTGGAGTCTATATATACTTTAAAATTTACCATGACAGTTTACTGTGCTTGTACACAGTTGGACTCGATGACCTGAAAGGTCCTTTCCAACCCAAATGAATCTATGATTCTACACTTGACTCTTTGGTTCTGAATTCAAATTATTTGCATGTTGGATGAAATAATGCTATGACACCTCATTATGAAATCAGGCCAAGTCCTGATTTTAGTTCTTTGTGAAATCTGTTCTCTCAGATGCAATGATCTGGAAAAGGAAAAAGTAGCAAGGGATAGTTTCTGATTATCATAAGAATGTGATTTTGTTCTTTAACATGGAGCGGTCTGCATGCTGCAATCATCTCAATTCATCATCATTAATTGACTCTAGGCAATTCATAGTCTGTTACATAAATAAAATCCATTAATGACTTGGATGCAGATTCTTAAAAGCACTTAGGCAAGTTAAATCTTCTAGATTGTAGGGGGAATTGCTATTCCTTTTTATAGTGTTGCATAAATAACTGCAAAGTTTGAACACCTACCCAAATTTAATTTGCTTTTGCTTCATAACCACATGTACCATGATCTCAACCAGAGTTCTGTACATATGTAACTACATCAGTGGCCTGCATCTACACCATCAAATTAAGTATGTACTGTGATGAATTTTGGATTATTCCGTCCTTAGATAAAGGGATGCATAGAGATAGAATATGTGAATCAAAACTGCAGTAATCTCTGCCTAAACCAGAATTACCCAGTAGAATTTATGCATCCCACATAAGCTTTGTGGGAGGTTCGAGTGATAAACAAGAGTTCAGAATGGTATTACCAAAAATTAAACTGAGGCCTTTCATCCTTGTGAAATAATACCCCAGTACTCCCTCAACAGGAATGGAGCAAATTGATGTTCAAATACAGCAAAGTGGCTTTACATGAATGCATGCTCTGTGCCAGAAGAGTGCACATTTGCCAGCTAATCTGAATGGAGATTTTGATCTTGATATTCTCCCTCTAATGTAGAAAATAATGAATCTGTCATATGAACTTGAGTAGAGAGGTTAAATCTCAAGCTTATTCCATATGTTTGTTGCATATTCCAGAGGGAGTTGAGATAAGTAGCTTTTCAGCATATTAGAGCCAGATTCCATTTCACCTAAGCCAGGTTTCTTTTGTACTAAAATGAGAAAATCCACATCTATTTGCCCCAGTTGTCTCTAATTTTATCTGAAACTATTTTACTCTCATCATCTCTCTTCAATCAGTGCTCCCAAAGGCCAGAGCACATCAACACCGCGAGAGCGGAGTCTTGCAAGGTCTCCAATTATCCAATGGCTTGGCATGGCAGGCTGATCACGTTGAATTGCAGCTATATCCTTTCAGCTGGATCCCCCAGCTCCACATAATCAACAGCACAGAGGGGAAGGTTCTCAGCCCGAATTCTCTCTGGGCAGTCAGAATGAGTCCCGTATCACTCTTACAGCACAGTATTTAGCATAACCCGGTGTTTGAAAACCATCAAATTTTAAAATCAATTTCTTTGGTTCTTGGGCTCCTCACAAAAACAATACACTTCTTTCAGCCTTAAATTTCAAGCTAATTACAATCCTGACTTGCCTAGGCTATAAAATGACCATTAGAAAAATGCTGCATTATCCAGAGAGAAGCTTGCCAGCAAAACCTTACGGAATGAAAAGCAGAAAAAAGATAAAATACAGCACCTGAGAAACTGCTTCCATCTTTAATTGATATTTTAATCTCTAAAACAGTTTTCAGTGTCTGCTATTGTTAACCTTTCAAAACTTCCAAATACTATATAAAAGCAGGTAGTTACAGAAACAGAAAAAAGTTCCAATTATTGCAAATGAATAACTTAGACATTTTTAATAGAATATAGAATCACAATGAATTTGAAAATTTCAGAAACACAATGAATTTGAAAATTTCCTCAGAATACTCTGGTAACTTTGATATCCAACATATTTTCCAGAAAATATGAAATGACTACTTGATAAATTAGGTTTCTTTACATTGCTTTAGTACTCTTAAGCCATCTGCTTCAGAAAATAATTCAGAACAACCACTAAGCATATGGGATTATCATTTTAAAAGTTCTGGATAAATTATGAGTATACATAAAAAATCATACAAATGAGTAGGTACCTATGAGCAAACTGTTAAACAGAAAGCTTCAATTCATTTAAGCAGACCCCAATGTAATAGAAATTTTGTGGCACACTTGTGATTTTTAAATTAAACTTTGAAGAAATAAATATACTCTAGAACTACAGTGATTGTGGTAGTGATATTAAACACCTAAAACACTGACACACATGCAAAAAGATTTTAGAATTTTCTCATAGAGGACATCCACTGAAGGCATAGAAGTTATGGGCATTAATTTGGGGATACTCAAAATCATTAACTGAATGTCAGTCAGCAGGAAAAAATTTAATGTTGTCATTTCAGTGATCACCAGACTACTGAAAAGAGTGAACATAACTTATGCCTTCAAATACATAGGATGCCTTGAGGAAATACTATGTTTAAATAATTTCAGAAAAAAATACCTCTTTTCTCCCCAAACACACCTAAATTACTACAAAGCACTACAATGGAAAGGTTTGTTTAACTGCTCAGGTGTTCAGCCTTACAGAGGTATTTCCTAAACTGTTCCAAAAACTGTGCTCAAAGTAAATCCACTCTGCACCAACAGCAGCAAGCAGAAAGCTCAGGTCAGCAATAGCATCACTTCTCCCACCCCCAGACATGCAGAAGGAGGCAATGAGGGTTTTGTTATCTTTAGCCAGGTGAGGTGACATCTCTGCTGCAGGAAATGGGCACACACAGCTTACTTTGGGCTTTATCCACCTCCCATAGATGAACGTGCACTTCTTTTACTGTCAGGGTGTTCTGCAGGTTTATGGGTTTTGTTTTCTGAATGTTCCAGCTGGACATCTCCAGTTGGTGATTAATCACTATATTAAAGAAAAAAGAAAAAAAGGGCAGAGAGGGAAGGGACATGAGCCTAAAACAGGGCCTGGAAGAAAACAAAGAAAAGAGAACATGTTTCTATATCATCTTTAGATTCTTCAGGAGAGAACCACCCTGATTTGGTGTTGTTTATACAACTTTTTTCTTGTTTGTATCTTTTAAATCCAGAATACCTAAGAAATCACTAAAACATAGACCAGAACAATATGAGATGTATACATATAGCAAATAAAGGTCTCAGTGGGATGAGAAATGAAGTAGCAGTACAAATCAATTGACATTATATTTTAGCAAGACCTTCATTTGTATGAGGGTAGGAAGGTCTAAAACAGTTTCGTTTAAAACAGAGGTGATTCACTAAGACAAAAGACAGTTTCACATCAGTCATGCACACATACATCTTCTAGAAAATCAATGTCTTGATGGCAGTTGTTGCAGTTGAATGGTATTGTGACATTAAATAATAGACAATTGAATTAAAGTATTTGTTATTCCCTTTCAGCAACTACTTTGCTACCTGGAAAACCACTCTAAGTGATCCTCTCATTAATCTTACTGTGAAAAGGGAGATAAGGAAAATAAAAAAACTTCACATCTGCATTCTGGGATTGAGCTGTCTGAGAAAATGAAGGGAAGAGCAAACAGCAGCTACAAAGCCCGAGGACTTCTCTTCAATTATGTAATAAATTCAAAGAAAATGACAGGACGATGAGAGGTTACACAACTGAGGAGGAAGAGATAAAAAAAGAAAACCAAGGAATAAAGACATTAAGTGACCATCGAGGTAGAGGTATGTTAACACCTTGGGAGGAGGAAGGAAGCATTAAGAATCATTCCACCCACTAGCATTTATTTCTCAAATTGCAGGTTTGGTGTTAAAGGAATTTAAAACATCCATTATCCCTTCACAGGAAGAATAGATCATGAATTACAACTGCCAGGAAAGTAGTGAAAGGAAACCAGTATTTTTAGAGGTAATTTAGGGATTTATGCTATAGTTCAGATCATAGAGCATCTTATATTGCAATGAAATTAAGGATGTAGATGTTGGTTCTTCTTATTCAGGCTGATTAATATTGCCTCATTGAAATCTGTAGTGCTATTAAGAATTGTCATTTATGTTTTTAGAAACAGACCCAATAAAAACTAAATAAAACTGCTGTTTTTAACTCCAGAGGTGGCCACAGAAACTGTTCTTATTATACAACTTGTTTTAACATAGCAATGTTGGAAAAACACATAAATTTCACTATTAAAGCAATTTTAAATTTTTTTTCTGTAAAAGAAAAAATATGTCTCTAATGGTTCACTGTAATGAAAAATAGACACAAAAATAAATATTTAATCACATTCTTCTGTCTGTCACACTGACCCCACAAAACTGATTCTAATGGGGGTTTCTGCTGCAAGAGACAGAATTTAATGCATTACATTAATGAATGATAGAAATTTCCTCCCTTGTCCTTTTGCTCTGCTTTTGTATTACTAGGTTTTTAGTTGTGCCTTTCCCACTATTTTTTTGGTCTTTGAAAATGCCAAGTTTGCTGAGAAAGCAAGCTCTGCAACCTCTCTTCACTGTTCACAAAGAATTCAGATTTGTAATATCTCAGCAAATAAAGATTCAGTGTTTGGCTCCAGCTATAGAGCTTCCTAATTTTTTTTTCTAGTTCTTAATGTGCTGAGTTTGCTACCTTGACTGGTAGCTGTCAAGCACATGGGGATTCAGCATTGTAAATCAGGCCCAGAGAGAAAAGCAAGGGCTACTAGCTGGTGGATTGTATGAACAGAACTGTAGCTGCCCTAAACTCTTCAAAAGATGTTTTAAATACAAGCCCAGTTATGCATTATCCCAGCACAGAAGAGTGAATTTCACCCTCAGGGAGTGTGCACTGGTTCATATAGTAGTCCTATTGTGGAAAGTTCACTTCAGACTCAATTTACAGTATCCCCCTTCTCTCTTCTTGTCTCCCCTTCCTATCCTCAGGCCAACAAAAGGAAATCTGGTTTATATTTCTCAGCACAAGATTTGTTTTCACCTCTGACACCCGCGGAACAATCCGTCCATGCAAAGGCCTGTTACCAGCAGTGCCACACTTCTCGCCTCGCAGGCTAATCCCTCTGGCCTGCAGTGCCTTCTGCCCAGCTCACCAAATCAGCCACACCTCTCCTGATAAAGGCTTATCAACAGCTTTTATTCAGGGAAATGAGAAAATGCACAAGATCGTAATTCTTGACTTAAACGGAATCTTATCTCTCCAGAATTATAAGGCACACTTTGCTAAAGTGGATGATTTCTGTTATACATCTCTGTATAACCAAGTGTCAGAAATCAAAGATAGAATAACTTTCTGTAAGTGCTATGCTTCAGAATCAACTTTGCTTCAGCAGTAAAACTTTTAAAACATAACAGCTGAGTTAAATATAAGCAAATGGAAATTAGCAGTGAATTAAGCTTCTAGGACTAATCAGTGACAGTGTGTTAAAGGAAACTAGAAAGTGGTGATAAACCCTATGCAAACTGCATTTTCAAAGGTGTCTGAGCCTGCAGAAGTGTGTTAATTGAAAAGTCATGTGTTTGGGTCCTGATGGAATTCACCTTAAACTCCATAATGAAAGTGGTGCTCCACAGGCCTTTGTTACATGTTTGAATACCATGAAAAGCAAACGCATTCATAAACCTCCATATGGTTCTACAGAATCACAAACCCATGAGTTAAAAGCATTCATGTCACTAGCAATTCAAGATAGACCCTATTTTTTGGTTCATTATAAAACCATGCTTTATCCTTGCTTTAACACAGAACCAGCTTCCACATAACCTCAGTCCAGACATTCCAAATTTTGCCCATTTTTTGTTGCCTTTTCAGGCATCGGGAGGCTCAAGTCCCATAAATGTTTGTGCTCATGTGTAGCATTCTGCAAATGGGTTTGTAAATGGCCTCTCTGAAACCATTCCTATATTTAAAACTGTGCATTGTAATGTAGTTGGATTAAATATCATTGTTCTAAACACTATACAGGCAACTCTTCCTCAAGGGCATATAAGCCAATAGACTAAACAGACAGTCTTGGAGGGAAATCAGAGGCATAACAACCTGTATTTAGCTTTTAACACTGCCATGTATGAAAGCCTGACTTGTTTTCTAAAGAATTTTTAAGCACTGGTCTAAAGCAGTCTGACTACTGTCAGAAAACTCTGTTTGAAAGCAGAATCAAGAGATTTTTCCAAGTTGCTAAAGCAGCTCCCTGGCACAGCTGGGAATAAGGCTGAATTTCTGGAGCTCTATTTATTAGTGTGCTCCCAGCTTTGACAAATTACTGTTCTGGTGATAAGCTCTGAAATATTAAGCAAATGTGTTCTTGTAGGAACGAAACCTTTTTATAATCTGAGACCTTCCACTGTCACTGGTATTAATCCTGCCACAGTGTCTCCAAGTCCACAGCATCTCTCAGTTACATCAGACTTCCATTTTCATCTCTCAGATGCTGACTATGCATAAAAGTGAGGCATCTTTGCCACATGTGTTGGGTTAACTCTGGCTGACAAACTCCCACTCTGTTGCTTACTCACTTTCTCCCTCAGCAGGAGCAAGGAGAAAATGGGAAAAACATGGAAGAGCAAGTCCATGAACTGAGGTAAAGATAGGGAGGTCATTTACCATTTACTAGCAAGGTAAAACAGATTGATTTGGGGAAAATTAATTTTATTGACAATTAACATAAATAGGTAATAAAAAGACAAGCATTGAACCAGTATCTTTCCTTCCCCTTTTCCTAGTCTCAATTTCGCTCCATTCCTGTCTCCTCTCAGCCCCTCCAAACAGCACAGGGTAAAGAGAAGCAGGGGTTATGGTCAGCACATGAGGCTTTCTCTCACCTGTTCTTCTGCTTATCCATGGGCTCCTGTCCTTCAGGAAACATCCAGCAGCTGCTGTGTGGGGTCCTTCATGGACTGGGATGGACACATCCACTGATGTCCTGGAGCACCACCTCCTCTGACCATGATGTTCCCTCAGTTGCCTTTTTGCTTCTCCTGCCTGTGTGGGAGTTTTGTTTGTGTTTCTTTCATTTCCTTTTTTTTTTTTTTTTTTTTTTTTTTTTTTTTTTTTTTTTTGTTTTACTTTTCTTATGTATGTTATCCCTAAATGGCCAAGGGGCTCAGCTGTGCTCTGCTGGGTCCCCTGGAGCTGACTGGGACCAGCTGACTCTGGTGCAGGGCAACCCCAGCCTCCCCTCAGAGAGATTGCAGGCCTGCAACCCTGTTATAGTTAACTATGAGATGTGTTAGATTTACTGCAAATTAATGGAACAGTGCAAATAAATATGTTCCTATAGCTAGTTTACCCCTTTGTACCCTGCACAGTCAATGAGTTCTGCTGAGATCAATCAGATAGGTTGGTAGGTCAGCATTCGATATCCACCTTTTTATTCTACTTTTCTTTTATAAAAGCATTCAGAAGACCCCTCCCATATGCCCTAAAAAAACCCCCCAAGCTGACAAAAAAATTACCTCAACCAACAAAACACGAACAAAAATCAGTTTCAAGTGAGTGCAAATGTTGAGGATTTTCACCTGTCTAAACAGACATCTGCATACCAATAACTGAAAACCTGATAATGTTTTCAAGAGCTAAAACTTGCTATTGTACACCAGATGAAGACTGACTAGATGTAATGAATAAATTATTCAGAAAGCTAAGATGGAAATGACAAAGAAGATCATTCAAAGACTGAATATGATGTAATTTTCTTTCAACTATGTTTAAAAGTTTTAACAATGCAGTGTTAAAATGAGAGCAATCTGATCTTACATGTGTTGAACTTCTTGAGATAATGAATTCAATAAATTCAAATTGTAATACTGAGCTGTTGACAAATGATCAGGTCATAAAATTGATGCAACTGAAAACACATCATGACAAAGGTGAAAACAGATAAAAAGCTTCATTTAATTGCATACATCAATTCACAAATACTCTAATTCATATATAGGTATTAGGAATGGAGATGATGTGCTTTCTTCAAAACCTAGCTCTTCTTTTCTTTTTTTTTCTTTTTTTTCTTTTTTTTTTTAAATTTTATTTAGTGGTGATACTTATGTTACTTTAGACAAAACAGTCAGATAGTTATTTTCCTTTTATAAGTAGGCTTCAATAGATCACAGAAGCCTTCCAAGTATTGAATTTGCTAGGTTAGGGTCTAAATTAGAATTATGTCAGTTTTATATTTAAAGCTATCAAACATAAAGCAGCATGGAAATGAAATGAGCTGTACTGCAAATGCTATTTTAAACATCAGCCTGTCTGAACAATACTGTTCGTGTCAGTATCAGGCAAGCAGAATTACGCCTATAAGAAAAATATATGATTTATTACATATTTCCCCAAAACTTTAATTAAAATAAAACTTTATTTATTGTTTTTCATGACAAAAAAAACCCCAAAACTCTAAAAAGAGAACTTCCACACTTCTTCATTGGATCCAGCAAATAGACCAGAAATACCATGATGTCCCCAAATGCTTTACAACTAATTATTGCTGCTATTTTATACTACACAGTTATCAAGGACTGGGGGGAGCTGGGGGGAGGAAAGGAGCAGAGATAATATTTGAGTAGAAGCAAGTGTCCAGTACTGCTCTTTCCCGTATCAGTGACCTCCTGGTTGTTCCTCTGCCATCCCAAATCCCATAGTCCTTACTGCAGCGTGCTCCACCCAGAACGGGACCCTGCAGAATGTCCCTGTTCAGAACCACCCTGAAACGTCACCACATTTTACACAGATTTGGTCGGGAGGGCATCAGTCCCTTGGCTCAGTGCTGGATAAGGACACTGAACACCAAGCTTTTATGGGGTAAAGGGGCAGGTTGATAACATGTTTTAAAATAAACATCCTGGCCTGCACTTTCAAAACCTAATTGCAATTTTCTTTCCTCAGGAGGAATTTCCCTGCTCCTACTTCCCATATCCCATTAGGCCGCATGACCAAGGGGAAAGGAATCAAGAATCAAGGCACATAATTTTGATGGCATGGGCATATTTTAAGTTTCTCTTTTCATGAATGTTCTTAAATGGAAAATCTGCAAGGATGGCACAGCAAAGTGGAAAGAACACCTCTGTGAATTTGAGATTTTGCTGCTGCAACTCACTGTGAAGGTTGTTTGGCCCAAATCCACAAGGATGTTGGTTTGATCCCCATTAAAAAGAAACTCTTTTAAAAGATGATAAAGTTATTGAATCCTTCTGTAGATTTGGGACCCCAGTTCCTGTAAGGGCTTCAACCTACTAAGCATTGATTTATGACAGCTGAAATTTTGTTGGATTTTAGACCTAATACCTTACTAATAGGTTTAAATTTAGTCAATATATATGAATCCACATTGCTTTCCATCGAAGCATGAATTATGTGGTAAATATCACTTCTATTTAGGGACCACAGAAACGTACTAAATGCTGTCATCACACTGAGTATTTTCAGTAGGTTTCTAACTTCTTTATAGCAAAAGATGGTTTTCTCAATAACTGGTACTATTTTTAGAGATTAGAGCACCTGTAAGTCTATGTAGGCTCCAACTTCTTATGTTTTCATTCTTCAGCATTAAAGGAAACATCTTCCAGCACATCTTCTGGAGTCAGAAAGAAAGTAGGGCTAATTCTGCAACAGAGGGAAAGTATTGGCAAATAACCACAGCCATGTCAGCAGATTCAAGTCCTAACTTTCCAGGCTGCTACAACAACTAAAAACAACATATCCATTTCACCCATGCTCTATCCTGAAGGTTCAGGAGGTGAGAGGCAAATCTTGCTATGTATAAACAGTCATCTACAGTATATTTGACAAAGAAATTTTATTGTCTTAACATGGCTTGGCTTCTACCACCCACAGTGTAGAGATACAACAGTGAAGCTTGTAAACCAGCTTCCATCCTGTTCTAATGATAGTTTAACAACCAGAAGAACTATAATGTTTAAATATAGAATTATTTCTGTTTACACGTTTAGCTATCCCTGGTGTTATGGGGACTTTGGCAGTTTACATAATAACCTTGGAACAATAGATACTTGCAGTCTGCACTGGGTGAAACGATGCAGCCATCCTTTAAAGGATTAAAAATTGCAGCATTTTTGTTGATTTTTTAAATGACAGCTAATTCTGTCTTTGATATGCAACGCCTGTGTTGGCAGCCTCTTGATGCTGACAGCATCTACATTCAGTTCAGGAGCTCCAGCTTAAATCTGACTCCAGACTCAGAGGCACCAGGCACTATGGTGATGTCTCTACTGGTAAATAAAACAGGGTACAATGCCTGCTGAGCAGTGGGTATTTAAATAAGGAATGGTAAGGTGAGTCATGCATCGGAAATGTTCCCTTTGCCTCTTGTGGATTTAAGTTCTAAATAGAAATGCTCCTGTACGATAGCAGGACTCAGAAAGCGGATTCCCTTCTGGCCTTTAGGTACCTCCTGTCCAAAATGAGTTACTCCCTTTAAATGTGACTGGCTAATAACACTCATATTTGGCTAGTACTTAGCAGTTTTCCCTGGATAGTATCAATGGTTTGTTTTTTCTTTGCATTGCACATAAAACAGACTCACTGTTAGACTGAGACTTAAATTTACTTATTTTCTCCAAAATTCAAAGCAGAATTTGGATTTAGTTTGACTTCTTCAAGCAACAAAAAGTTGAACCAAGACTAATTTTTTCAAGGAAAATTGTCGTCAGCTTTTTTACTTTCATAGAATTATCTTGTACTCTATTTATTTATAGCACTGACTGGATGAATGACACATCTTTAATCATATTGTTCTCAGCTCACAGTAGGGTTTCTTGTTTTGATTTTTTGGGCTTTTTTGGGTTTTTTTCTTCCCAGCTTTTATATTAATGCTGATCCTTCACAGATGCATTCAAAAATACAACCAGACTATCCCATTGCTAAGCTCTGATAGGAAAATAAAAGCCTTTATTGTTTCCTCACTTTTGAGAAAACCTATATTGGATGAGTCAATTTCATGATTTCCTTGTAGAAGTATGAACTGTGATGTTGAAAATTTGGTCCAGGGTCATGTGAAGCACAGCCAAGTCTCGCAGCCTAAAGGGTCAGAAGGTCAGTCTGAGTCTCCATCCTGCTCAGCAGAGACCTGAAAGCTCCTGGCTACCATTGAACTAAAAACTTACATCTTTTTGACTCAACCCCCAGGGACCACAGTTGAAGTACTCTGAAGTAAACCCCTTTGAGAATTGGTTTTGCTCTCCTTAATCACCTTTTCTTAATCCTTACAAGTTCTCCTTGGAACACCAGGGGCACATGAGGACCAGTTGAATGCCACTATACTAAAATGAATCTTCAAGGTGAAAGGAAACCAAAACATGAACCAGTCCTAATTTAGAGAATCTGCTCTCATTTTTCAGTTATTAAAAAATACCTGCTATACAGATGATACTGCCTGACTTCATGTTTCATAAAACCTGCTTCAGAGAGGTTAAAAAGAAAAAAGCATCTTTTCTAAAATGATATGTGTTTTCTTCAGATTACTAAAGAAAAGTCAATGTGCTTTCATGACTTCCAAATCAAAGGTGACAAAATTTTCTTAGAAATTAATCAGTTGGAGGTCTGTTCAGGAACTGGACTGTTGTTACTGCATAGCATGGATAAAATGCATTTGGCCTACGTGTGCTCTTGGTTTATATCAGCACATATATTCCCCAGCACTAAACACAGCTGGGAAGTAGTGAGTGAAGGAAGAAGGCTGCGTGGTAGTGAGAGCATTTCTCCATTTCCTAACCCAAAGCACATGTTTGCAGTGAGCACTGCTAACAGACAACCACAGCTCCATTAGCTGCTTCTTTTTCCCCATGCTTGTTAGGTTATTTTAAGGATGTCTGAGAGATGCAGCCCACTAAAGAAGCAACAAAGAAAAAAGAAAGAAAACAAGGAAAAAGTTTTCAAAAATTCAGTATGAGAAAATGCAAGGCTAGATTTCCATCTCATGTCCTAGTAAACCTTATTGCCACAGGTCAAAGGTGGAGACTTTTAAAATCATGATTCTGAAGGGTGGTGACAATTTTGTATCTCTGTGTTTATCACTCATACATCTGGTTTATATCTGGGCATGGTTATAATTTGTTAGCATCTTGAAGTATTTTTCTTTTCTTTATTATACTTGAGTACACTGTGTCTAGATGGATGTCCTGGCAGTTAATTGACATAACAGAAAGGATCGCAAATATTAACATAAGACAAAGCAATATATAAACTAATCCTAGGAATGTAAGGAAGTTGTCAAAGATTGTTAAAATACAGGGTGAGTACAATGATAAATAGACCATAGGACACATATAATTTTGAGAATAACTTGATACAGAAATAATGTAATTAATCAGTTACAACTAAACTGCAAAAATAGAGGTATATCTACAACTTCTTTCTTGTAAAGAATGCTTACACTTTAAAGACATCTACATGGCTGCTGTCAAGCTCAAAGAAGGCGAAGAATGTATTACTGTTAAGCAAGTCTCATTTAGAGGGTACACTAAAGACATGCAAAGCTAAATTTAGTACCTAAATCTATGAACATAACACACACTCAACAAAAACTCAGTTTTATTACGCAGAATATGCAACGTGACCTAGTAATTAAGACATTGAAATTACAAAATTTGCAAAACCAGTCTGTCTTTGAGTTTGCAGCTATTAAGTCTCACATCTAAACTTTCTGCTAAAGACTTTGTGGGGTAGAACATCTCTTATTGTGCACACTACACCTCTGGGCACCAGCAACAGAACCAATAATAGCTCTCAGCTCTTTAACCTTTTGTATATGTCCAGTTCAAAAGCTCAGGAAAAAGTACACATGTTTTTTTCCTTTATATGAGCAGTGACATTACTGTTTATTACACTTTTCTGTTCACCTTGAATCCAGTGAATATAAACCACCAGACCTGGAATTTAGTAGTGATAAACCAGATAATATTCTGACATATGTTTCTGAAGTGATTCAAGATTGTTTCAAAAGTAGGGAAAATGTGTTCTAAAAATTTTATAACAGAGACAAAAGCAAGTAAGCCAAAATTCTATTAACTAGAACAAAATCTTGTACACTTTGTTATAGGTAGTTCATATGGATTTACTCCATGCAAATTGATCTATTGAATGCAGTAACCACAATGATATAGTAAAAGTTTGTTTTGGGGAAGAATTCCGTGATTATAATGAACTAATTTTTGAGTAAATGTCTCTTTCCATAACATCATGCAAGTTAGAAAAAGGTCATGCAGCTTGCCAAAAAAAGACATATAATGAATGATGCTTTAAAATCTAAAGTGCTGTATCAATACAAAGGTTTAAAGGAAAAGTTGGAAATCCTTAGCTTTCTGTTAAGTAAGAAAATATAACCAAACCCACTAGCTCCTCATCAATCTGCCCTAAATTCCTCTTTCTCTCACAGTTAGAAACTTCAATATATTTTCAAATAATTCTCCCAGAAGAATTTATTGCTGTTTTGTCTATCCTCATTTCTCGACTGGTATATAACATATACAATCTTAAAACACAGTAAATTTTGAAAAGACTATAGAACTCTTTCCCCTTATCAGAAAGCTGTCTGCGTGTTGGGTTTTTTCCTTTCACTCACTGATATTCTATTGCCAGAAATGATGTCATGCTATTCATATCATATCTCACAATAACACTTTTCTAGAGTAAACCTTAATCTCGTAAATCCAGTGTACAGTGGCTGTCCAAACAGAAGAGATCTCTCTCTTTTTTTTTTTTTTTAATAAAAGCCAGGTGATAAAGTAAGTGCTTCTGATAAATGAGAACCCTGCAGTACTGTGGATCTAATCCTCCCATAGAGAGAAATATTTGACCAAGCATAATGTGTTTCTTATGAGGAAGGTATCTTTCACAAAGGAAACAAAGCATGGAATTTCTGTAACATTCCTTGCATAAATATTCTTATAAATATAATGCATATGGAAATAATAATAAAAAACTCAGCTACTTTCATCACTCTTTTTGGCCCAGGAAACAATAAATAGGTAGGAATCCTGGCCAATTTTTTCAAAGCTTGATGTCTGAAGGTAGCCCTATAAATTGTATCTACGTGAAAGCAATTTTCAGAGGTACTGAGAGTTCACAGTTCTCACTGACTCCCACATGGATATAGGTACTTATTTCTGGACACACAACTTTGAAATTTTTTGGCATGTAATTCAGCTATATAAACTCAGGATTTCTCCCAATAAAAACATGAATGAGATTTATCATTTATTCTCCTGATATTTACTGTCTCTATCTAGCTACTAGTATGGTCCCATCAGTGCAGGTTTTGAGCACTACCCAGGATTTAAAAATTAAAACCCATAAATCTCTCTTTCTTATTTCCTAACTTTACAGTCTAGAGAACATGTTTTGATTCATCTATTT
>VYZT01029774.1:13014-28484 GCA_013400735.1 Pomatostomus ruficeps | reverse complement strand
AATCCAGAACATGGAGTGAACGGCTGTAAAAACCCCGTTAGGTCAGGTACTGTGTGCCCGTGACAGTGTAGGACTGAGGCAAGCAACGTGTTTCTGTTGGATCAGTTCTCCACACTCCAGGCAATGGGATGCCTGCTTCCTAAAATATCTTCCTTTGTAAAGAGGTTTTGTTTTTTCCCCTTCACAATGGGCAGTTTAAATTCACCTTGTGATTTCATCCTAATTGCATCCTTTCTCCTGAAGGAGGCAACTCCCCTTGGTGTGCAGACCCTTCAAATATTGACAAGAAAATCGCTGTCCCTTTTCTTTTGCAGATGTGTTTAAGCCCAGTTGTATTCATAGTTAGCCTTTCAGATCTTCCCTCCTGCAGCCCCCGCATCCTTTTTGCTGCTCTGTTTTTACAGTTTCTCACTGGGCATACGTCTTAGCATTTCAGCTTTGATGGTAATACAGCAGCCAGGACAGGTTTGCCAAACCCTTGCATACAGAATGGAAGACTATTAATACTATTGTTCTTCCATTTTACAATAGAAGATAGACAATTTGCTTTTGCTTGGGCTCTCTTCCCACCACCTTCTGAGCTGGAACAGATTATCCCCTCCAGTGTAATTTCAGCCATATTCAGTCCTTTAAACTGTGTTTGGATTTTTTTCCCCTAAAAACGGGAGGAAAAGAAAGAGGAAGTGAATGAGCAGCTTTTGCCCTTCCCATTTCTCAGCTGTTTCATTTCATCATTAACTCTATCTGTGTTAAAAAGGTTTGGGAAAAGTAAGGCATGGGAGGAGGTTGTGACAGGTGAAGGGCATAAAGCAAGACAAATGCTCTGGAGAGCTGGGGATTAATGGGAAATACATGCTTTTGAGCAGGGCAGCTGAAGAAGGTATAGCAATGATTACATTGGAAGGCTGAACTGGGGAAGCCAAGTAGGCAGTGGGTAGCAGGAGGTGATACATCACTGGCAGCTATGGGGTAGTGGGGAAAAAAGAAGTGGTCCAGTACCACTGTCAACTGACTTAATCACCTGCTGGGTGTGAAGGGTGAGAAAAGCAATCCTCATGGTGCAGCAGAGAATGTGGGAAAGCGGGATTTGTAATTTAAAAGACGGTTAATGATCTGGGAAATTCTTCTGTACTGAGACTATGGCTTGATACAGGATGATGTGGCATGGTAAGATGGAGCAGAGTGAGCAGACATTAAGATGGAAAAGTCTTCCACTAGCATGTGCTTGGCATAACTTGGCATGGCACTGTTACAAAGAAGATTGCCAGAGGTATGACCTTTAATGAGTTTAATAAAACTTCTCTCATGGGAGCTAGAGGACTCCAAACTCTAAGGGGAATCTCTATTCAGAGATCTATTCAGATCCTGTTTTAGTTTATAGCACTAGAAGGGGAGTATTCTGCTATTACAGCAAAAAGCCTCTGGAGGAGAAGCCCAGGAGTGTGCATGGAATGTAGCTGGATCTACAATATTTGTATAAAGTTGTACAAACCACCTCATCTTCATGGATCCTGCCTGTCCCTCCAGGATGACAGATATTCCGACAAATACTCACGGTTGCAGTTAGCATAAGGAAGACCTATATGCCAGATGGTTTTGGGTTTAGCTCCGTGGTGCTGAATGGTCACAGGAATATCCCAGCAGGTAACTGCCAGAGAAGCTGGCTGGGGTTTGCAAACAACCCACTAGGAACAGATTAGAGTGCCAAAATAATGATTGTTTTGTTTTGTTCTGTTTCTGAGCAGTTTTTACACATTTAAGCTTCCCTATTACTCATGAGATTTTAGCAATGTTTCTGGGTTTTTTTCTTTCTTTAAATGTGCAATCCAGATTTTCCTGCTAGGAACAGTCTCCAGCAAACAAGTGTTTTAAGGTTAAGCAAACCTGACCCTTCCCATTTTAAGTCTTTGGCACTGTCACACCCATAAGCATCCAGGACAAAACGTGGATATAGTTTTCCAAAGCACAGTGGTAGGATTTCTCAAATGCATTTGACGTCGAAAGTTCCTTGATTGTTTGATAGCCTGCATTCATTAGTCACAGTGGTGTCACCATCCCTTGTTCCAGCTGCGTGTGCTTGGGCGGGGTTTTGGACACTGCCAGCAATCTTATTTTGCACAGAGTCCAGCTGGAGGTTTCATGATACATGGACAGGCATTTGCATAAAGGTTAACTGTGTGCCTGCTTGAGCACAGGAGCAAGGACAGTTCCTTCATGTGAAGCAATTCAGCAGCCAAGCTGCTGAACCAGCAACTATCCCCCTTTCTGCTCTGGGCAGGAAAATATTTGTAGGTGCTTACCCTGTCCTACACATAAAAATAAACGAGCAAAACAAAGTAGGACTGCCCCCAAGTGCAATTCTGACAGCTTGTTTATGTCCCCGAACCTCAAGAAATGTTGAATTGTTCTTGACTCCTGGAAAAATAAAAGGAACCTATGCTTAGGCAGACTTACAGGCAGATTATGCCCATGGGGTGCCTGGCCTGTGGTATGTTGTTATGGTATGTTGTTATCTATATTTGTTGCACTGCTGATTCCAGCCCTATCAGTATGTTTTATAGGGTACTGAATGTGTTTTCATTGCAGAAGTCTGTACATTTGGCTACCCTAGGTTTGACTCCTTTGTTCACTCACTGTGTTGCTTTTCTGACTGCATGTACTCCCTGCCACAGAATTGCCTTGAAAAATTGCTTTAAAAACTGAGCTGAAATTGCAAGGAGTCCCATGTCTCGGCTTCTCAGATTTATTTACGAAATATTGTAGAGGATCTGATACCATATTTTACACCCACACTGGAACAGCTTAATAGTTTAAGCTTTGTCTTAAATAAAATCTTAAAAATCCTCTTTTGGTATGAAAAACAAGTCTTTTTTCTCACTTAAGATGAATAAATCTGCTGTCTGCAGCAGCAACTGGTCAAGCTACAGAGCTCTGATAATAAAATAGAACACTTTCTTGCTTAAAGGGAAGATTATCACTTTAGATAGTCTGCGGAAGGATTTAGAATTCCCATTGTCTTCACTCTAGCTAGTCTGAACTGAAGGATGGCAGAACAGCAGACAGAAGCCAGGCTAGGAAAAGGCAAGACCTTCAGCTGTGGCTGCTTTGGCTACAGCGTTGTTGGAAAGAGAGATACCACCTCACCCTCTCCCCACAGTGGCATTGACCAAGCAGTGGCCCACCTTGGAAGCCACGTGAGGATGGCAGTGCTGCTGTTGAAGAACCATTGTGAAGGACATGAGGCACTGAGAAATAGCAGTGATAAAGCAGCAAACATGCCCTGAGAGAACACAGGTTGAGTGGATGCAATCTGAGGAGGACTTATTGTGAGCGGAGAGGTGCTGACTAGCTTATCATTACTGAATATTTGATGCAAACGTACAGTGAGACTATTTTTTTCTGCTAAGCAAACCCAGCATAGAGTAGTTGGGAATGAAAGTTCCAGATAGAACTTTAAATTTCATCTGTGTAAAAGGCTGGTCCCGCAAAGCTGTCTCTCAGTGGAAATGAAAGCAGGCTGGTATCATATATAGATTTGAGGGCTGGTAGAGTTTTTTCACCCAGATTTGGCTGGAGTGTCCTGTTTGGTTTTCATTCCTACCTGGTGAAGCACTGTGGATCTAAGATGGGGTATCCCTTTGCAGATACAATATTTAGTGTTATTGTCCAATGGAAACAGAACATACCAGGTCTCAAACAAACACTAACAAGTGTAGGGGCTTAACTCAACGGGACAGATTCAATTTATTGGATTGTTTGTGGATGTATACAACAAGGGACAATAGAGACATGAAGTATTTGTAGAACTTTACGCAGATTAAATAAAAGTAGCAAAGTATAAGGAAGGAAAAGGGTGAACTCAAAACAGGTTGAAGTAAAGAGACAATTTTCCTTCATTATCTTACTTCCTTCCCTTTCTGGAGAAATCTACCTCAGGGAACCTTGTGAATGAGGATTTTAGAAAACAGGCAGATGACAGCAAGTGTTTTGCATTGAATTAGATTCAATGTCTGGAGAGCTTTTTCTCTAATTTCTAGCATCCAGCTCTAATATGATAGTCTAGAAGATGGCAACAAAACCTTAAATGCTTCTGTATTTTCTAGTTGTACAGTCACAGTGAATTTTCTTCAGCACAATATTGGTCTGAGGAAGCACAGAGGATACCATTTTCTGACATTTCTTTTTCCATCAAAATCAGATGAAAAACTGAATTCAAAATAAAGGTACTGATTATAGTATTAAGGTAGGATTTGTAAAAAACTACAGTATGGTCAGTGTAATGTCATACTGGTTTGGTAATGTACATGCTGTTAGAAAAGCTCCCTATCCTTGTTTTCAGATTAAATTCTTCACAGTCTATAGCATTTCCAGCTAAAACATCATTCCCTGGTTTAGAAGATTAAACTCCCCTTCATGTCATGGCAACAGCTCTGGTTGGAATCCTAACATTGCTGTAGGCAAATGATTTTGTGATGTTGCAAGTTCATATTAAGCTAAACTAGCAGTAGGAGTCCTGTGCTGAAGTCGCAGTACATATCATCATCGCGGAGTGGGAAATGGTTTGATTGAAGCAATTTCCTTCCTAGCCACAGTGAGCAGCTCATAAGCTATTCAGGCCTCTTGCAAGTGGGAAACGTGCAAAGGAATTTAGAAGGAACACGCTCCTGCCCATGCTGCCATGGCCAGTGGTGCGTGCAGCCCTGATCTGAATGGGAAAGGAGATGTATAAGACTCAGAACATTAATCACTGCAGGTTAAGAGGCTGGCATGGACAGGGAGAGGACGGTGTGGTACAGACTTCACAGTATCCTGGAAAATTTGCTGCCTGACCGTGGCTTCTTGGACTTCAGCAGAGCTAACCTGCACTACACAAGATCATATATTTACCTCTAAATAATCCTCAGTTGCGTAATTAGTCATTGGCATAAGATATCTACTAGAACTGCTTGGAAAATAAGTGTTCTCTAAAAAATACTGATGTTTCATTGGAAAAAAGGAATATCTATTTGATAAAGAAAAAGAAAGGGGTTTTTCCTCAGAATCTGAAAGCATTTGAAAGAGAGCAAAGCTTTCTGCAGAAAAGTTTTGTTTAATAAACTCCCTAATTTTCCTATTGCTACAAAGCATGAATGGAAAACATTAGCTGAGTCCCAGTGTTTGCGAGTGGATGATCTTATCAGACTTCCTTAGGAACAGAACTGCAAGCTGCCTTCCCTTACAGGGTCTTTGCTTAGGAAAGGCAATGAGAAGTTCACACCTGAAGACTCAAATGCAACTATGCACCCATATTTCTACACCCAGAGAAGACAGCATTTACCTCCATAAATGTGCTTGTGTCTTAAAACAGCCCTTACCTCTTCTCCCACCTCTGAAGCCATTTTGCTTGTGCACATTCACATCTAGACCGCTCTTTGTTTTAGAGGAAAGGCTGTATAATTGTAATTCATGAGGACTCAGGACCTCACAATATGTATTAAAACTTTTTTTCTGACCTTTTAAATATTATCCCAAGAGCTGCTAAGCAATTAAGGCAATAAATCTGTGTAAACTGAACGTATAATTCCTCTTAGGAATACAAATGTGAGAAAATTAAATGTCAACATCTACCTTGGTGTTTACAAGTGCAGCCACAGAATGCGAATTCATTGCCTTACCTGAAATCCAGTTTTGTCTTGTATTGCTGTTAGAGGAACTTTATGTTATTGTGGGGTTGGGTTTTTTATGGTTTTTAAGAAGTTCAGATACATAGTCTCTTTGGTAGCACTGCGTCCCCACTTGTGAGGGACTTTCTCTGGCATTGTTCACTGCTGATCCTGTAGAAGCAGGTGCAAAGACATCTTGCACGGTTTTAAGAGAGGCAGAGTTTCAGCTCTGGCAGTGGGTAGGTGGGGTGGCATTTTGTATTCTGTTTCCTTTGACAGTATTTCTTGTTTTATTGGGCTTAGAAACTTCTGGAGGAAAGAATTGTGTCCTGTTCTTGTTTCCCACCATTCCTGGGGCCATTGGGGACCATGTGCTCAGTCCCAGTCTCAGATGAGGTTTGTGCATGGTACATAAACACAAACACACTGCCCACTCCTGTCTGTGCGCTGGGATGGAAAGGGGAGTGAAAGCAGAAGCATTTGTTACGTTATGGCACCATCCAGAAGCTCCTAATATTTGGAACTGAGACTGTAATAGATCTGTGCTTCCTAATGACTCAAGAATTCACTGCTACTAAAAAAGATAAAAATCCTTCCCTTGGCATATCTTGTTGATAGAGTGCATGTCTTGTGCATGTCTTTCATCTCAAGACATGGTGGATTTAGGCTAGAAGATTGTTATTGAGAGTTTTTTATTTGCTTCAGTCCTAGTTTTGTAATATGTCCTCAGCTACCTAGTCCTGCCAGAATACAGGGGGATCAGGGGGAACCTACTGTTATTTTAGTGCAGACTAGTCTGGTTGTTCTTCACTGTTTTACTGAATTTACTTAATACAGCAAAGGGAACTGACAACTTTTCTGTGGACATCACTTCACTGTCATCTACCAGCCTGAATTCAGGTGGATCAACCACCATAGTTGCATAAGGAAGTTGACAAGAATATTTCATCACCAAAATGTGAGTATTTTCCCCTTTAATTCACTTTTTTCCCCTTGATAGTTAAGGATATCACCTGACGATCAGTTTGGTGCCAGTCTAATTAATATTTCCATCATTTAAAAATGCATTCAGAAGGAGAGAGTTTGATTTTAACATTCAATTTTCTTGAATTTTTATATTAGTAAGATAATAAAAATGCAGTGGATGCCGCTGTTTCAGACTGACATCCTCAGAGAGAAATAACCTTGCTTCTGGTGCTAGCTGAAATGTAAGAATAGCATCTGTGAAGTCAAGCCAATAACCCCCTTTTCTGAGTTTCAGAAAAGTTGATTCACCCAAATCCAATTAAAAGAATAACTCTGTGAATTAATTAAATTGCCCTTCCACTAAAGTTGAGGCTTAAATAATTTGCTGCACTTGACAGAAAAGCAAAATAACTTTTATTGAATAAAGGGTGAACTGAAACAGAGTTTCTGCCTTTGAGGTAAGCTGGGAATTGAGTGCTCAGCTCAGAATAAATTATAAACTTGACTATTTCCATGTAGTTCCTTGGTGGGTTCATCTATACTTGCAAGTACTTGCGTGATCATCTTGGTCATCATCTGCAGGGATTAATTGCTTCTGAGCAGGTGTATGGTGATAATCACCTTGCACACTTCCGAGAGGAGATAGAATCTTTCCAGCAGACATTCTGTTGGTTACGTGTCAGGTTCCCCATGTCCAGCTGTGCAATTTGTCCCCCTCCTGACCAGGACAGGGAGAGAAAATTGTGTGGAAAATCTCATAGATCAGGATAAAGACAGGGAAATTGCTTACCGATTTCTGTGGTGGGTAAAACAGACACAACCTGAGGAAAATAAATATAATTTTTTTGCCAGAGAGAAATGGAATAGACTGATAACAAACAAAGACAAAATTTTTTTACTGAAAACTAGAAGACATTTTATAAGCAGACTTTCTTTACCTCTGTCAAGGGGTGATAATAAATACGAGCACTCCTTTGCAACAGTGTGTTGTTCCTTATTCAAAGAACTATCCTATAATTAACTGCACTCAACATAATTTAGAGCTTCAAGTGGAGGTGAAAACAAAAGTAATTCTACCTACTTTCTGCTGATTCACTCTTTGCATAATGCTGAGCAATTGTAAATGCCCCTTAAGAGCAGACTTCCTGTGCAGCATCTAATCCTTCCATAGTTTTTGCTACGTGAACTTTTACAAGTTGTTTACACACCGGCTGGGCTGTTATGGATACTCTTTGAATCATACACAGAGTCAGAGCAAAGGTCATAACAAAGGTACTGGTGTTTTGTTGCTGAAATCAAAGAGTATAAGGGAGGTTGAGTTGGTGTGGCTTGGGGTTTTTTATTTTTTATTCTATACTTTTATAGAGGGAATCCTTCTTTGTTGAATAAGTTTTACACAATAACCTGCACGGGTATGTAGAATATGACTGAGAATAGTATCTGAAAGCAGACAGTTTTGGTAAAGCTGGGAAATTGCAGTGCTAACAAAAGAAACACTTCTTTGTCTAGTTACTAAGTACATTTTGCTTAAAGAAAACAGGTAACTGAAGTTTAACAGGCTGGACTAGCATTTAATCAATAAGTAAGTCAAGTTTCTTCAGACATTGAACTTGATGAAGTATTGCAAACTTAATTTGACATTTCCTAGTTGCATACCAAATTAGTACCCTACTTCTTACTACATCCTGTGTATAGTACATGTTTGCCCAGACTGCCGAAATAAATAAATACATATATACATATATATATATGAAAAATATTTCTCAGTGCCAAACTTTGGAATTAGTGGCTTGGGGAACTTTCTACCCTTTCTTTGTAAAGGCTTTCTTCCTTTGCCTGTGGAGCTGAAGTAGTCTTCTGTCCTAAGAGGCCATAATATAGTAAGATCCCAATCTTGCATTCTATGAGGAACTTAAGTTAGGAATTCATGCATACAAAAGGAAACTACCAGAGGTGCACTATGCAGACACTGATCAATACCAGGACACTTATGAAGATGCTATGAAATCTTTATTTCTGTGACTGAAGTTTCTACTTTAGAGCTCAGCTGCAAGATACCTATACCAGCTTCTGTACCTGCTTCTGTAGGGCAGTTGATCAAATCTGACTCATAAAGAAATGAATTCAGCCACTGAATTGTCAGATTGCAGGTCCAGGTGACCCTCAAAGCTGTGCTAGAGGCAGTTTGGAAGAACTGGCAGGTAATTGCAGTCATTTCTCTGGCTATCACCAGGCCCCAGAGGACCTCAGACTTGCCTGCTGCTGCTCCACTCCCAAGAAATGCTGCACTAGTGTTGGGGTTAGTGGGTGGCTGTTCCTCTCTGACCTGCTCAGCCTTAGATCCCAGATTTGTATCCTAGCACCTGGAACCAGGGTAGTGGTCTAAGGCAGGTTGTTGGAAAAATGCCTGAGACTAATGAAGTTGAAAATAAATGTAAATAAAAACCCGACCGTCCAGACATGCAGTCCCACCAGCTCTCGGAAACCACAGCCAACTCAACTGGGGCCTAGAAACTGTGGGATCAAATCACTTCCTATTAATTCCTTGCAAAAAGTGTTAAGAGCAGCTCATGGGAGCTGTAGGTGTTTGCTCTTTTCTCTCCCTTCTAGCAAAGGTTCCAGAATATATTCCTGAATATATCACTGCTGCCAGGTGATAGCTGATATCTTGTATCTAGGACAGCAAAAGTTCTTGGAGTGCTGCTGTCTTCTCCTGGGAGGAATTACTGCACTTTATAGCAGAGCAAGCAGAAGCACATTGCATTTTCACTGTAACATTTTCCATTTGAGAATGTTTGCTATAGTATTATAAAAAAGGAAAACCTCTCCTCAACTTCCAGAATAATTTTCTCAGTTCTGTTTTCTGTTGCAGCTAAAGAATTAGTTGGGTTTTTTTTCTCCTTCAAGAAAGAAGACAAATCAAAACTAAGATCTAATTCTTCAGAGGGGTTGAACCAATTCATGACACTTGGCTTAGTACTGTAGTCATTTACTGTGCTGAAGTCCTCTGCTTGTGTAAGGAGAAATGTAGCCATCACCACAGTTTGCTGACCCTGGCTAACAGAACATATGCCTGTATTTTGGCAGGGAGACTGCAGCTGCCATCCTGTGGGAAGTCCTGGGGGAAAGTACAGATGTGACCTCAAACTGTACTTTTGCCTTTAGCCTGGCAGCACAAACCTCCCTCTACCACCCTCTCAGCTGTGTGTTGTGCCTGACCCCTGCACTGCCCTACACTGGAGATGTTGCATCCGTGGGGACCACAAAGAGCCAGAGCTCATTGCTCAGTGGTTCTGAGCTGCAGGTCTCCATCGTGTGCTTGTCTGGCATTGTGGGTGTCTGGCATAGATCTAGGTTTCACAGGGAGCTGTGTGGGGCCCACACGATATTCCCGGCTTTGCGATGTGACCACGAGCAGGTGGCCGTGTTGACCACCCATCCCAAGGGCAATGGGATTGAATTTCCACTCCGGTCTCCTGAAGATGGACTCTTCATTGATCCTTGCTCTGCCATGGCTTCAGAAGCTTTCACAGAACAACCAGTGAATGCAAAATAAATCCAGTTCACACACAGAGATCTGAGCATCTTCTGATTCAGCAGAGGAGATGCAATTTCTTTGCACATAAGGAAGCCAAATATCCCTCTGAAATACAGAGTCAAATTCCCTGGGGACATGTGTCATACTGCAAAGGGCTGAGGGCAAACTAAATTTGAGAAGAGAGACAGGCAGAGGGTAAAAACTCCATGAATATGTAAGAGAGGGGGATTCCTGCAGAAGGCATTACTGCAGATTCAGCTGTAACTAAACTGTATGCAGCTGCTGTTTCTCTGTCACCTTTGGATGGGGAAGATCTTTAATGAATATCAAAGTCAAACTTCAGGCATAAAATAACATCTCAAATTGCTCACTTCATTTAAAAGAAAACCACTGTATCTTGTCACCTTATAGAAATCCATGATCAGAATTAAATAAAATTATTTCATTTGGGAAGATTTTGGAGTAGATTGTCTTGAAAATATGGAAAATCTCTTCATTCTTATGTGCATCTTGTTGGTTTATTCCCCTTCCTAGTAGTAAGGGAGAGGGAAGATTAAAAAGAAAAGATTCGGGACTTCTTTTACTTTCTTCCTTTCTATTTTAAAATTATACTTGCAATAGACTGAGGAGGGAGAGGAAGAAAACAGAGAATGAGACTCTTTAGGAGGAGGAAAATTTGAGAAATTGCCCCATTCACTCCACTGTTTCTTATTCACTTTTTCCTACTTCTTTCCAGCAGAAAGAAAGCGAGAGAGTGAAGAAATCAAATAAGTGAGGAAAGTGATGGCAAATAATCCACGCATTATAAGTTTTGCTTTATATAAGACAAACTATATTGGTTCTTAAATTTTTGGTCAACACTTCCTATGGAAAGGATACTTTTAAAACCAGCTCAGTGTGTTGCACATCATTATTTGAGTATATGGCACCCTATGTGTCTGTAAGAATACTAAATCATTCTGGAGGGTTTGCCTCAGTGCAGACAGACATGGCAAGCTATCTAGCTTTAACTTACAGTAGTGGAAATAGATGTTGTTGTTGTTGACACAAGACAGGTCTCTCTTTGAAGTAAGAAGATAGTCAGAGTGCTGTAATGCTGCAAAAAATATTTGGGAATATACAGTCAGTGAGTGAAGTGAAACTGAGTTTAACACAGGGAAATTCAAATTGAATCTCCAAGGTAGCACTCAAAAAGCCTATCTGAGGAACAGAGTAAGTCTGCACAGGTGAAAAAAAGCACAAGGGTTTGCCAGCAGGAAATACAAACAAATTGGAAACCATGCCATAAAGGCTGGGGTTAAAAAGGACAAGCCTAGAACAGAAGAGAAGAAAGCACAGAGTACGGCAGATCCTTATCTTTAATGGCACAAACTGTAAAATGTGAGAAGCAATGGGATTTTGTATCTTTAAAGGCAACATTAGATAAAGGGAGACCAAACAATAACTCAACGAAAAGTAGGTTCCCCAGGTTGCAGGCAACATGTCATACCAACAATGCAGCAAACCATTCAGCACTCTTCCAGTTAAAACCAGTAAGTGTATAGTTCAGACGCCAGCTCCCGAATTTCTCTATGGTGAAATACACCAGTATAAAATACATTTGTGATATGAATTTTTCTTAAAGGTAGTCATGAGAACTACATTGCTATGGCCTCTTTCATTTTGCAAGTGTTTTACTTTTATCTGTCCTATTATTTCTTAGGAACTTCCAAATGGGACAACTGTAATTTTCTTAATTAAGGATATCAGGTCTGAACATAATGCATGTAGGTTATTAACTTTATATCAGACTATCCTTCAAATGCTCTATTTTGCTTCTTGAGGGATCCTACAGCAAAGTGAGATACTATGATCTCCTTAATCAGAGGCTCTAAGGCATCAGAGTTAAAGCTAATTAGGATTTATGAGACTGGAGGGAATATAATTTGTGTGTGAACACTATAGGTGATAAGGGGTTTAAGATGATAACTATAGAAGTCAGCTGAGCTTAGGTACCACAGTTTTCCAGGATAAATCATTAGGAGTACATTACACATTATTTTTTCATTTCATCTTATTTTCAGTCAGAAGGCTAAGGCAGGAAAATACTGTGCATGTGACACAATTTTGCTAAAATCTAGGCTGGGACTGAGGCGGCAATAACACCTCCTGCTTAAAAATAATTTCTTTTCAGTAAAGGCTCAGTCACTGAAACAACACCTCCCCATTCAAATGTCCATCCTGTTTTTCTCTTAACACCCGGTTCGTATCACATCATGAGTAGGTATGTGCCTGCTGAACATTCACTGGGGGCTCTGTCAGAGGAATACAAACCTGCTCCAGTGGTTTTAGAGTGAGTGCTCTTGACAGCTCTTTGAACCATCCCACCAAATCCAAGGCAGCTGTTCCATTGTAAAAGCTTAACATACGGTTCACAGAGATAATGTATTTATATTATATACAGTATAAAACAAAAGGTACTTGAGTTCTATGAAGACAGCAAATTGCTGTAAGCAGGAATGGGGAGAGAACAGTGATTATATACAATCTATACTAGACCAGCACAAAACATTACCAGCAAAAGAGGAACCATGAAAGGGAGGACTTCACTACTAGGACAGCTGTCTACTTGGCAGCTAATACCAACAGATATTTGATGAATGAAATCTCTCCAGGAGCTTCTGGTGATAACAGTAATATTGGCTGTGGGGGCAGCTTGGCGGGATACTCTGAAAGTTAAGTGTGTGGAATTTATGTTGTGCGCATATATGAGCACATGAACTAAAGAAAATATAAATCCTGTAAGGGTCTTGAAGAAGTCCTTTTAGTCACCTCCCTTCTCTGGGGAAGATTAAGCACATGTCCTTGGCACTGCTTTGAAAGTGCCACATATTCCCAGTATTTGTGTTTCACACTTTCACTACCTTTGGAAGGTTCATTTCTCTTATATTTGATTATTTATCTTTTGTGGCAAAGAACCTTCCATTCTATGCCCAGTACAAAATTAAACCATTGATTGTAGTCCTCTATGAAAACTGTTTCTTTTGGAAGATGTGGAAAACATTTGACCTCTGTTTCTCTTTTTCTTTAAGTCTCTCTATTCTAGATAAAAGCAACAAAATTCTTGAAAATCATTTCTCATCAGTATGTTTTCTAAAGCTCTCAGAAATAGTGTTACTCTCTTCCCTGATCTTTGTGTTATTTTTACAAATTTGTACTCCAGACAGGTTCTCAACAGTGCAGTGTGGGACAGAAAAATTTCATCCTTTACCACCTATGAAACCTGTTTGTACATCACACAATTGGATTTAAGTTTCCTGCAGCAGCATATTCTTGACTCATAGTCAGTTTCTAACCTGCTATAACCTCCTGATATTATTTTTTTTCCCACAACGTCCTTCCTTTGTTAACAGAGACAGTGACAGAGGTACCAACAAGTGGTCTGTTCACAAGCTGCTCCCTGGTTCTACCTGGCTGCATACCCTGGTACAATCTTCAGTCAGGGTCTTAAAAGGCAAAGCTATAACAAAGTCCCTAGACAGGGAATGGAGATCTGTGCCACAGGAGACAGTAAAAGCTGCAAAGTAGCAAACAGAGGAAAATAATTGTGGAGTAATTTAAAAAATATAGGGCTCACTGAGTCTCCTAATCATAGTTTTCATAGAAGAAAACAAGTTATATTTAGGACACGTATGGTCAAAAGTGGCAGCGATAATTTTGTAGGCTGGATTTTGGAGCTGCTAACAACATTTCACTCATCTGTAAATTACTTGAGAAATCGAAGTCATAAGTTCAATAGTAGTAGGTACTGGCAGTGTTCTTGGCTTGTTTCTGGCACTATTTTGGGATAGGTGTGGAGAAGAGGGGATATTACGCACAGAGTCAATGCTAATACCCCATGGAGCTCTATACATTTCTGCCTGATGAGCTTGCATGAACCTCAAATTGACTCCAGAAAGTTACAACAGCAGTCATCAATTTAACTCGGTTTCCTGCCATGACAAGGAACTGAACAGTCATAACCAAAGGAAGAAAATTTTGAGTTATTTTGAGACGAGAACAAGGCAATGTGGCTTTTTAAATGGGAAAAGCATCTTCTAGTGAAGGAAACAGACTTTAGTGACAGAGCTGTGGAACCATTTCTTCTTCTGCAGAGAGTTTCAGGCTGCATTTCTATTTAATTGGCATCAAGCCCACTTTCAGAGTTACGCTTTCCTCTGAGCTTTAATTTGCACTTAAAACTACACTCCACTGACTGAACACTGTCCTACAATTACTATTTTCTCGCCTATAACTTTTCCTTTTTAGAAAAAAGCTCTTCCCTCACCTAAGCTGTTCCTCCTCTGGTCCCTCACCCTTTTTTCTCTGCTTCACTGCTATGCCTGAGGTTGAAGGGATAAACCCAGACAGTAAGTAATCAAACAGCTGGAAGTGAAGGTAGAGATGGAACAAATCTAATGGAGAAACTTACTGGGAACAAACAAAATTATACAAAACTAAGCAGTGATAAGTATTCCTTTCTGGTATCACCTGACTACTCGGTTGTGCAGGGAGGAGTGGGTACTTGGGGTATACAGAACACCAAGGGGTACATGAGTACCAAGCCACAGAGCTGTGTGTGCATTCAGATTTCTGGTCCAGGTGTCACAGCTTCTTTGTTTTGACTGCTTTTGCAATTTTTCCAGTTTTTCCTTTGAGGCTGTGAGTGCTTACCTCAGCAGCTGCTTTTCCTCTGCCAACTTTTATATTTCTTTTTTTCTCGTCTTTTGTTTTGGTTAGGGAATGGTAAATCACGCTGTTGCAAGTACTCTTCATTTTTCTTTTGAGTGTGAGGTTAAGAATAGTTGTTTTTCTGTTTTTGGATACTAACTGGGCTTCTCACACCTGCTACAAGCTCTTAATTTATACCATTACTTCCTTGACTGTTTAGCATCCTTCATCCTACCTATTAATTTCTCTTCAACTGAGCAGCACTTCCCAAGTTATAATGGGATTAGTCTGGGGTACAACTAGTTAGAAACTTTTAAATGAAACAACTATTTCAGTTCAACTTAATCCCAGTAAACATGCACAGAGAACAATAACCTGCATTGCAAGATCTGGCAGGTATTGTTTTTCCAAATCACAGCTGCACAGGAAAATATGTGTTAGTCAGAACCTGGCCTTAGCTTGAAGTGAAGTCACATATCTGCTGCCTGCCTCTCTGAAAACCTGAGTAAATTCCAGCTGTAGTTACTGTCAGGTTTTGGGAACGCATTTCTGTTGTGGTTTTAGTAGAGGGGACGGGACCATAAAGATGGCTTCTGCGAGAAGCTTCTGGAATTCTTCACCATTTCCAGCAGAGC
>VYZT01029774.1:0-12668 GCA_013400735.1 Pomatostomus ruficeps | reverse complement strand
TGCTTCCATGCTGGAGCAGTTTGTCCTTGGAGGACTGCACCCCATGGACAAGTAAACCCAAGCCACAGAAGTTCACAGAGAACTGTCTCTCTTGGGAGGGATCCCATGGCAAATGCAGAGGAAAAAGACTTCTCTCCCTAAGCAGCGGAAGAAAATCTTGGAAATGGACTGACCTGAACCTCCACACCCTGTCCCCCTCGCACTGTTGGTGGGAGGGAGGAGTGGGGAGGGAAAGAACAGCGTCTTTTAAAGGTTTAGTTTTACTTCTCATATCCTCCTTCTTACTCTGGTAGTAATAAATTTCACTTTGCAACTTAAGTTGAGCCTGCTTTGTCCTTGGAGCATTTTCTCCCCGTGCCTTATCTCAAGTCATGGACCTTTGTGTTAATTCCCTGGGGTTTTTTTATCCCCCCCTCTCCTTCCCTCTGCCCAGCTGTGGCAGGGGAAGGAGCAAGTGAGCGACTGCCATGGGTGCCTGGCACTTAGCCAGGGTCAAACCATGACAATTTCACATTTTATTTTTCTGTGTGGAGGGAAAAAAAAAAAAAGCATACAACTGCAAATAGAGAATCCCTCACTCCTTATGTAGAGAGCTTTGAAATATCAGTTCTTAATGATTTCCCTCCATGCATGTACTTGAGTTCTCCCTGGGGATCTTCCTCTGTCAAGGAGGACAGTGTTGCTCCCTGTCAGGGTTCTCATAAAGCAAAGCCCAGCAGAAAGATGAGGGGTAGTACCAGAGTTGTTTTGATGCATAAAAGGCATGATGGAAAATCTATTGCCATGAGCCTGCCATCAAGTTAAGTCTCTCATAAAGGAAGATTACAGGGAGTATCTGTTCTTGCCACGTTTGCTAGAATCCTATGGCATCTGCAGAGAGGTAGGCAGAACAATTTGACCATGCTCCTCTCACCTGACACACAGCACTAGGCTCTGTCCAGAGCAGTCAGAGATGGAGCTTTCATGTGAGTGGAGTTTGCAAACACTTTTGGAGGAAGTAAAATTTGAAGTTCTTTCATTTATTTTTATTTCAGAGAAATACAGATAGTTGTCTTTATATTTATAGACACGAAGTGGGCTCATGTGTATGAAAGGAAAGATGAGCAGTGGGAGCGGAGACGAAGAAAATTGTCCTATTTGTTGGTTTTATCCTATTTTTTACAACAAATGCCTGTCCTTTATCCTCTCCTTGCTGCAGCTGTGTGTCCATTGCAGTATCAACAGTAACTGCACCATAGTGTTTCTGGCAAATATAAAGCTCAATACCTGTAAACAAGCCTTAAAATATTGTTGCACAAAACCAAATGATTTTTTTGCACAGCTATTTGAAATGAATGCACATTTTCTCAAACCATGTGCTAGCAAAATAAACACACACGTTAAGAGCCATTTTAGTTTAGTTTGCTTTTATGCCTGCATGTTTCACATTCCATTAACTGTCAGTATATTGTATGGAATCTGTCAACACAAAAGTTCCTCTTTTTCCCCATATGCAAAGAAAAGCTAACATGGATACATTAGAGAGAGAAATAAATAAATAAGATTTCTTTAAAAAGTTGTTGACTCTACAGGCTATGTTTCTGAGTGAGAAAATATCTTAGTGAAACATTTACTGATGGTAAAAATGAAGAACAGAGTAGACAGCTTTATGAAATGGATATCTAAGAACTTGAATGAAATGAGCTCACTGAAACAATCCTCTCAAAACTGGAAGAGCTAGTCTGGATATAGCTTAAGCTCAACAAAATAAAGTGTGTCTTAACCCATATGGCTTAATGAACTGAAACAGCAAGACTTTAAGATAGAATATTACCTATTTCCTAATATAAAAATTCTGAAATAAGTATAAATCTCTTACTGAATTGTTCAGTACAGAAAATTTTTTTACATATCTATTTTTAATGATGTAGCTTTTTGTCAGCTTTCAACCTTTCAGGAATCCTTATGATTTCCTTAAAAAGTCATTGTATTTTTTAAAAAGTGAATAGATTAAGATAATATACTGTTGTTCATCAATTCAAACAGAAAATTATATAGATTTTATGTCTCTAAATAATATTTCACTTCCACTTTTACCTGCTTTGTCATGCCATGCTTTTAAATAGGAATGGCATTCTTGACCAACAAACCTGGTGTTTTTTCTGTGATATTTTACTTCTCAATGAGTTAATAAACTTCAGCATATATGAAGTATTCTAATTTTTTGTTTGGCTAAGTGTTTCAAAAGTTTTCTTTTGTTTCATGTTGGGAATTATTATGATCATTTACATGCTTACAGGCAATTAAGAAAATGGGTCTCTGTAAAGCACAGTAAGTCTTATGGGAGCTATTGCTTTGTCTACTGAACCACGCAAAGTCACTTCAGTACTAATTCCAGGAATGCTTGTTCCTCTGATTCAGTTTAAGGACTATATCTTGATTAATTGGTAAAATGCTGTTATCACAATCTCTACTGTGCCATCAACCACCTGACAAAGCAGTGTCATCAACTGCTTCTAAATCAACAATGTGCAGATTCCTGCTTGGATATAATCCGTCACTCCAGTCCACGGTATGTTGGGATAATAAACACCTTTTTTTTTATATAGACAGTAGTTAACTTTGATTTTGATAAACATTGTGCATAAAGACCTTTTCAGATATGATAAGTTGCATGTGTAATATAAATTCAGATGCAGTTCTTTGCTTTTTGCACTGCTATGGCAGGTGGAATAATTTTTGTAAACAATTTGTAAGGAAGTGCTACATCCTTTGGTTTTAAGTGTGCTCTGTAGATGTAAACTGATGTTTGAGATCCTGCCCACAGGCCTTCCCCTCAGACACCTGTGTAGTTTGGAGGAATGAGAGCCATCTTCAGGAACAAACACTTCAGTTGTACAAAGTTCCCATGGAGTAATAATTCCCTCAGCTCTTCCTAACTTTTTAATGGGTTTCTTGATTTGACAGCAAAATTGTGAGGCAATTTTGAAATTTTTCTTCTTCACGTATCTTCCACCCCAGTTGTCTCTATAATGCTTTGCCTGGAGGTTGAATGTGAAGGGAGCCCATCACTTATCCTGGCTCCAGCTTCCTCATCAACCTAGGACAGGCTGACACTCACTGTACTGCGCTCGATGGGGCTGGAGTCTTTCTGTCTTCCTAAGCTGAAGAAATTGGATAAAAATGCCCAGTTTCTAGTAAGACATCTGCCAGGGACCTTTCACTGGTACAAGTAAAAGTAAAAGTTAGTTTTTTAGGAGTTTCTCACTTTTGTGCAATCTGCCCGAGCTGTAAGTGAGGGAATGTTTTGCATATAAATGCCATACAATGTCCTAAGGGTGCTCAAACATGAAACCTTGTCTGTGATTTCTTAATTCCAAGTGTGCATTGCAGAGCCATGTTAGAACAACACAGAGTCCCTTTTTGGAGGTCCTGTGGTTGTGTTCACAGAATCACAGAGTGGGTCAGGTGGAAGGGACCACAGCGGGTCATCTGCTCCAACTGCCCAGCTCATCCTAGAGGATGTTACACAGGACTGTATACAAACAGTTCTTGAATATCTCCAGTGAGGAGGATTCCACAACCTTTTTTTAAAATTTTCATTTAAAAGCTAAATTTTATGATGCTGAATTCTATTCTGAAACCACTACTTATTCAATAGTTGCATGACTCTCTGTTGTTCTGGCCGGGTTTCATTGATGATTAATTCAATCTTCCTTTCACTGATAAAAGAAAGGAAAGAGTTAAAAAATCTCATAAAATAAGGGCTCACTAGCTGTCTTACAATAGCTTATAATAATCTTCTATCTGCCTTTACATTTTTAACAGTTGTAGCAGATTGCAGTGGTACTCAGTTGTAGGTGAATTCTGATTTTTGTATGCCCTGAAGCTAAATTTTACAGCTCAGATTAATTGTTCATTAGAACTTAGCAGCGTCAGAGCCCCTGCAACATCACTGTCAAAATGCCTGGTACTTGGGAGAAAATATTTGAGGAGCTAAATTAAAAGCTTTAAACTTAAATTAAAGCTTTAACTTGTGTGTGTGCTGATTAACTGAAAACTTTACTGCCTGCCAGCTTTTGAGTAGTATAAGCAGTCAACCTGGTGAAAGTGCTTAAAAAAGACATAGAAAAAAAAAGGCATGGAATTATAAGGCAGAAATGTGAATTTTAATTTCTTTTTTAAAGAAGTTATTTTTGTCAGGCAAAAATTTCCATCAGTAAATCTCAAAGAGGGGAGTAATCTCACAATAAAAATTCTGTTAGCTCATCACTTAAGATAGCTTCAACATTTTAAAATATGTTAGTAGAGACAAACATGTAATAACAATAATAATTTTATGATGCTAAGGGTATTGATTATATGACACAATAGTTTTTCTGACCATAAGGAGGTTTGTAGACAAAATTAAATTAAACAAAATAACTCTATGACACATCACAAACAGGAAATTAGGGAAAAAATGGTCAGAAATTGTAAAAGAAAATTCATCAAATGCGTAACAGTTCACCAATACTTCTTGTATGTTTTAGTGGGGCAAAAAAGACCCGATCAGCATTGCATTACAAGGCCATAATAAATGAAGGAAAAATCTTATCATGGCTGCTTGTGCTATCACTATTCCTTCCCCTCTGGAAAGAATATCATTACACTACGTGGGCTGAATCAGATCATAACAAGGGAAAAAATAGCACAGAGGAATAAAAGTAGACTATATCATGATGGATATGGAGAATTAATTAGAGAACCAAGATTATTCAGGTGGTTATAAATTTAACTGGGTTTTTTTTAAATAAAAAGCTTGAAGGAAATCTTCATAACCTTAACCTCCTCAGGAGCAGGTTGTCATGTGGAACTCAGCTTTGCTGGCACAGTGGTCCAGTGCTCCAGCTGCTGTGTCAGCTGTTGGCCAGAGGAGACTCATCCCAGACACTGGGCTGGTGCTTGATGCCATATCTTTAGAGGCTGGTTAAATGTGCCTGACCCTGCTGGATGGACCGAGCAGATTGTGCTTTATGTGCCAGGATATGAAGGGACTGCATGCAGGTGTAAGGAGAGGTGTGCCCAGAGCAACCAGGCCTGCCTCAGGCTCCCGAGGTCTGGTGCCTCCCAGAACCCCCCGATGCTTCTTGGCAGAGCAATAAACCAAAGTGTAAATCTTCTTCCCTCCCTCTTTTTTAGCTTGTTTTGTCACTTTGCCAGAAATATTTTTTCTTGAGGTTTTCAAGCTTTAATGGGGAACTTGTGGTTTTTAACAGTTTACAACTCAAAGTTAAATGGAATTTGATGGGAGAAAGTGTTTCTTTAGCTTAAGGGCTTTCTGTCTGCTGAATTTTGACGGCTTTCTGCAAACTGAAGAGATAATTTAGAGCAGCTTTAAAAAGCAAAAAGAGTCTAGGTAGAATGGGATGTGCCATCCTGTCTTAAGGTGGGTTACCAACCCTCTTGCAAAGGAGCCTGTGGTCATTTTAAGGGCCCCCTGTGTTCTGTTGGCGTTACTGTGCAACCTCAGGTATGGAATATGAAACTAAAAACAACATTTACCAGTGACAGAAAAGCATCTAACATCTCATATATGGAACATTACTGTTGACTGAAACATCTGTAATTTCATAATACTCTATATTAAATAATTTTTCTTTATCCACTATTTGTCTTAGCTGTTTAACAATTCATCTTGCGTGGTATGGCTTTCATGTAATTATAATATATCTGACAGTGCTTAACTGAAGGTTTAATAATTTCTCATTTTGTTTGCTCAGAGTTTATTAATGACACTAGATTTCCAACAATGAAGAGGCTTGTCTTGGGGAGCCTTCATTTACCTTTAAATGTCCTTTTCTGACCAAGTGTGAAAGGATTTTTTGGTATTAAGAGTGTGCTATAACATCTCCCATCTCAAAGGATTCCATAGATATATTTAGTAGCTTCTTTCTGGGATATTGCAGTTTATTAAATCAGTGCCATTATGCCCATTCCAGGTGGTTATTTAGTCTGGTTTTATTTTAGGGTAAAAGTGATTGACAGGATGACCTGTAAGCTGAGGCTCCCTCCTAGAGGACTTCCAGGCACTGCTCAAGAATCTCTCTATTAAATTATCACCTGCTAATTATCTACTTCCAATTATGGGGTCTGCAATGACATACAACATTAGCAGGATCTCTTCAGCCTCTTGTTAGCAATAAGCTAACTGGGAATATGCCTGAGTCTTCCTCAATTACATGAGCAGACAGCATTCCTTGGAGATGTGAGCCCCTTGCTCACGCAGTGGCTCAGGAAAACTACGTTCAGTGCTAATGTGAAGATCAGAATCTATTTTCCTGTGGTTTGCGGTGTTACCGCAAAGTGTACTTCTTATCTAGCTAATAATTTGAACACTCTATGCTTCTGACCTCCTAAAAACCAGTGAAATCTGATGTATTATCTTGTCTTTTGATCAATATTAAAGTTCTAAGTACATTGATCTACTTTTGGCTAAAATGAAACCCTCTTGACACTAGTTTACCACCTCTCTGTTATTAATGGTGTTGCTTTCAGAATCATTATGGTTCTTTACCGTAGACAAACACTCAATAAAATTACTTTGTTTCATAGTGCAGAAAGACCATGAAGTTCTGTTGTTAATTTCTGCTCTGTGGTCTCAAAAATACTATATGTGCCAAACGTGAGATGATAACTAAGGATTTGGGAGCAACTATCCCAGTGTGCTAGATTTTGCACAATACAGAAGACTGAATGGTTTTGAAGATACAGTTCATAACAGGATTGAATTGTCAGGCACCATCTGCTGTGATATTGACTGACCATGACTCAGACAAATATCATTTAGAGATTTAGCAGCATTTAGAAAATCCTGTAGAAGTTTTGCTTTCTTTTTTTTTCTGCTTTCCTTTCCCAGTGATCACCTTTTGTACTAAATTTTAGGTAGATTTATATTTAAATTTCTGCTTGTGGAAAAAAGGAAAGTAATTGATCTTTCAGTTTCATGATAATAATATTGTGGTATTCAGTATAAAATTTCATTTTGAAATAAATAACTTCTAAGTGTTTATTCCAAACATATAGTGTTGCAAAAATAAATTGAATAATGTATGATTATAAATAAGAGGTTCAGATATTTATTAAAATGTCTCCTATTTTTGTGAACTGCAGAGATGTTTTTGATGAACTTGATTTTTAAGAGAGTTCTGCAACTTTCTACGCCTGTGATCCCCTCTACTCAACACTGGTGAGACACATCTGGAGTGCTGGGTCCAGTCCCCTGCTCCCCAGTGCAAGACAGGCTTGTCTTTGTTAAACTCTTCTTCCTTTACTTAAACTTTGTTAAACAGCCACACTAAGTAGTCTGTGTGCATAGCTGGGGCTTTCCACCCCACACACCGATGAGCAGTGGCAAAGGTGCCAAAAAGGCACACACCACTTGACAGCTGAGGGTTTGCAGCTGCTCCTGACTGAAACCTGTGCAAAATTTCCAGGAGGCTTTAAGGAATCTCAGAGGTTTTCTCATACATCAACCTACATATCCTGCCTAAGGGCCAGACATACTTGCTAGCTGTCCCAGAGACAGCAGGTAGGTCTGAGCTCCAAACAGTACCACTGCTCCAGGCCTTTGTCTCTGCTGACTCCACAAGCAGGTGTGCTATCTGTACCTTTAGAAAGTCAGGTCCTGGTTCCCTTGGCATCTCCAGTAATTACCCATTGAAATTATCCAAATCTCACTCGTCTGTGACTTGGCTTCTCCACCTTGAGAGTAGCACTACTGGCATTGTAAAACACTTGTAATTAAAATATTGCAAAGAAAAATATGGGAAGATCTTTTGCCAAATTGCAGTTTAACTTCTGTGATCATGTCTCAGACTGGTGTGATTCAGCATAGCGGTACTTTATTTAAATCCCTGCTTCCTATTTCTTTCAAGAGGCAAATATGGTTGTTTGAAGTTAAAAAAAAAAGGAAACCACTTGATTAATTATCTTTTTGGTCATGTTACAAATGTTTTTAAATTTAATTTACCTAACGAGACACATTCAAGGAATTTGGGTCTAATACTAAGGTAAGTAACCACGACTCTGGCAGTGAATATGTTTCCAGTTTGGTTTTTGTGTTTGACTTGACTGTAGCCCAAGTCCTGCTCAGCTTGGCTGAGTGCTCAGTTTAAATCAACAGCCAATTTATGGATCTCAGCAGCACTGAAGTGTGTCAGGTTGAACATACACTTCTTATTTCTCTGTTATCTTTGGTACTTTCCTCCAAATAATCACTGATGTAAATTATATGTGAATGTTATGAAATCTGATGTGTAGGCTGAAGCAAAGTAATCGATTAATCTGTATGAAGTAATAACCTAATTTTCTCAGAGGGATTCAGCAATAGTAAATAAAATTAATAGTTCCTTGAGCTAATATACCCAGAGCTGAGGGGTAAACTTGTTTTCACAACCTTATTTTAGGGACTAGTCATCTTAATGAGTGTCAGTTCTTCAGCTTTTAGAAATCTTGCGTATGAACCAGAAACCCATGGGCTTGGGTTTAACAGAGAGATTAAGGTTCCGCTACTGAGCAATAGCGGTGCAAAGTATCCTTAGAAAAGACACACTCGTGGAAGTGGAAGTGCAGTATATGACTCACGTCCCAGCTGTAGGAGCTGCCTGAGCTTTCCAGGGAAGGAAAAACAAGAATCACATCAAGGATTGGATCTTTCCCCTACTCTCCTGCCATCATTTATTTTCTCCTGTTGTTGGGCATTCACTCTTTGCAAGGGCTGAAAGGAAAAGTCCTTACATGAACAAAAGCTTCTGTGTCTTTTGTGCTCACAAAGTCAGATCAGATGTCCTCCCCTGACCAGCAATCCTATTCTGTCTAGGGAAGGAGACCTGCTCCTCCTTCCTAGGGCTAGAATAGGATCGGGCTCAGAGACCTGTAGGTGGGCTCATGGTTATCCTTTCCCTCCAGACCAGTCTCATGTAGTCGATGCACTGAGGGACAGGGTGTAGGCCATCCTTGTCTCCCCTACCATCCTCTGGCAGGTCTGTTGAATTCACCTCCCTGTGGGAGTATTTAGCACAAGGAGATTACCAGCATCAATCACCTTCCCCACCCCTCTCTCAGTTCCTCTCCTGTCCAGAAGAAGGGAAAAGGCATTCTCAATTAAGCTGTATTACTGCTCCACTTTGATAAGGAATATTGAGCAGATATCTGTAATGCAGGTAAAAGGTTTGCTATGTATCTGAGAGTCCTTGTAGATAACTTTAAAGTTGACCCTAATAACTCATGTAGATATATGTCTAATGATCAGCCTGTGAGTTGTTGTTGTTTTTTAAAAATCAAGGAGCAAAACGAAGCAGAAGCCAAATTCACATCACACAATTTTAAGCTGTGTGTATTCCTGCCAGCAAAATTTATATCTGTTGAGATGTGAGCAGGCAGCTAAGTCCAATTTGAATGAAACTGGAATCCATAAAAATTAAAAACATCATTTATATTCCCTATCACAGTGGTATGGCTGCCTCTAAAGACAAACACATATGCAAATAATTTAAAGTAGGGCTTAGGTATATGATTAAAATCTCTGTTTGAGCAAGAATGCAGACAGTTGCATAATTTGTCTACAAAATCAAGTTACGCACTTGTGGTTTTTGCAAATATATGTGCTGCTAGCATTTCAATATGGGATCCCTAAAAGAATTTTCTGCTAGTACCCACCATCAGTTTCTCTTGTGCGTAGAGAAAAATTTAAGCAGTTTCATATTATAAGGCTTGCCTCAGAACATTGGTTCTTGCCTTTTAGAAACAACCATTATGTGACTGCTTTGACAACCACAGCTGTAGTGACAATACCAAATATAGTGCCTTATAGTGCCTCCTCCCAAATCTAAGCCCAAGAGAACTTTTAAGCTTTTTTTTTTTTTTTTTTTTTTCCCCCAGGGTTGCAGAACTGGAAACTCTGGCAGTGCAAGACTGGAGAGAAGTTGATGGTGTTATGTTCAGATCTTTGGAGTTTTGTGCCTTACTTTGGGCCCCAACAACCATCCCTTACTGAGTATATAGAGAGATATGACTGGAAAGAGCTCCTAAGCTTTTTTCTTGGATTAACATTCCAGAGTATGTGGTGACTATGAAGTCCTGTAGTAGGTGAATGAGGATGAGGGGACAGGACCTCACAGACCTGGAGGAGAAGCCAGGAATGCTGTCCTGTGACAGGCATGCATGCATCATTCACGCCTACCCCCACAAATACAATGTGACAACACTGCAAAACAGCTTTTCCCCCCAGAAACATTAATACTTAAACCAATTTCTGCTGATGATTTAGTGCTATTCAGGGATGAAGTGAGATGAAGCTAGCGGAAATTGGATCAACTTTTCATTAGTTTTGATGACATAATTTGAAGAAAGAGCAGCTGAAGGCTCTCAGTGAATGCAACCCAGTGTATTTTTCCTTATTAGGAGCTCTTCCAGGAGAACTCATTTAAAGCATGGGGAAATATCATTCTGTCTGGACTAGCCTGGACTGCAGGTTGTTCATCAGGTCAGTGGGAATTAAAATGAGCACTTATCAATGAAAGGAGATTTGTGTGATTGGAAAGTGTATCACTACCATTCTGATGGCAAGAAGAGTGGGCTTCTGCATGTCATGGACTGTGAAGTCTCTAGTTCACCTTGGTGGTACACTGGGACAAGCCACACTGCACTGAAAAAGAGGAAAGCCTGGGACATGTCCCAGCAGCCCGGGCTATAGTGCTGTTGGGATCAGAATACTTGAATGAGTAGAGTTGAGTGTACTTAGACTCCTCTCATCCAGACAGAAGAACTTGGAAATCAAAGCCTGTTTTACCGACTTCCTTGATTTTTGCAAGCCCTTACTCTGCATTGTTGATGAGAGTGATTCTGAACAAATGGGCACAATTGCTGAATTGCAATTATCTATTTGCCAAACGAGATCAAAACCCACAAGCAGTATAATGAGCTCCAGCATGTACAAATATGTCCCTACAGACAGGGAAAGAAGCCAAAGTGGCCAGGCAGAAAAGCTGCTCCCTATTGATGGAACAGCTAGTTTTGGTGTGTACCTAACAGTGATGAAATCAGCCATTTGACGTCAGCACTAGAGTTCTTTGTGTGTCATGTTCTGTAATATTGATGCAAATCTCCACTTCAGCTAGATGTGGAGATCCAGGAGGACAGGTCTTTCCAGTAAATGAGAGCATTGCTGTGTGCCAGTGAAATGAATCACTGGCCTAGAGGTTCAGACTTTTCTGCTGTGTTCCCAGACTAGAATGAGGATGGGAACAAAAGGGGGGCTGAAGGACAGCATTTTCCCAGTCAGGAGACCAGGAATGCTCTACCTGCCTATGATAACAACAGCCCACCCTACTTTTTTGTACTTTATTCTGAAGGTCCTTGTTGTCCCCACACATGTGCCTTTGAATGGCTGCTATTTAATTTCTGCTTTCTCCCATCTCTCATGTTTGCCTCAGTTTCCTCTCCTCTGCTGCTGCCTGGTTTGAAACTACAGTATTTGGCTGCTTTTTACCAGAAATGTTTGTCTTTTCAGAAAAATTCTCTCTACCCCTCAACTTACATTTCTTATACTTATTTTCCCCTCAAAATCTGCCTTGGGAACCAGTTCTGTAATGGCTACACTGCGTCAAATGGTCACACTGGTGGGGACAGTAACCAGGCTGTACGCTGTGTTCTTATGATGCTTTACTTTTTCCACTGTTGTTATTTGTAGTTTTCTGATGCATGTGAGAAAATAAAGTAAGAAAGTTCAAAATTATAAGCCTGTTGGTATTGATAGTAATTTCTGTAGACCTGCTTTTTAGCAACAGTTATAACTTAGAGGATTTCTGTGACACTGGGTTTGCATGATTGCATGGCATCCAAGGAAACATAAGAGTAATTTTCTAAATGTCTTTATCACAGATTGCTGTAAATTATTATTATTATTATTAAAGCAAATATACTTATTATTAATAAGGCAAATGTATATATAAAGTTAGTCAAAGTTAGTGCCAGAAAAGTAAGTATGTGTATGTATATATACACCAAAAGTAACAGTAATTAATAGTAACAGCTAGTATGTATTTAAATATTACAGGCTACTAGGAAATTGTAGCTTGTAAGCAGCAACTGAAGTCATTATTTATTAGCTGTATGCATGCCTATTACCAGTACAGCGCTCACCAAACTGTTCCCAGGAGTAAAACCTCAAAATCAATTACAGACAAAGTCACACTTCAAAAATTATCCACATCACAATGCCTGGAGTCATTCAGGTTTCCCCAGTGAAGGTCCAACTTCTTCAGGAAATCTCATAGAAAAGTTCATGCAGGGGAAATAATCAGAGAAAAAGGGCTCCATTTTGGGTAATTGCAAGTCAGAATTATATTACAGGGATGGATATAAAGGGGTGTAGGGTTCCAGCACCTGGAGCAGCCAATAGATTTTTTTTTTTTCTATTTTTGACTGGGACAGCCATTAGACAATGATGCTTTCTCACAGACTAAATTTTGGTTTTGCAGACTGTACAGAATATGTAAAGAAATAAATTTAACTAGGGATCAGAATTACACAATGCAGTGGAAGGCAATTATGTCACCAGTAGGCCCTGGCAGGGTAGGACATGCTGGCAGAGCATTGCAGCTGGAGAGATTTGCCATTATTTTCTTAGTGTTGTGGTTTTGATCCTG
>VYZT01029771.1:0-29306 GCA_013400735.1 Pomatostomus ruficeps | reverse complement strand
GTCTTTGAAACCAGGACATATGATTACTGTGCTGTTGACTGGTGGAGGAGCCCTTGGGAGAGATCTTGCTTGTGATTTTGCAGCATTGCTCAACAGATTTTGCAGGATTGCTCAACAGTATTGTCTCGAGCTTGTACCTCTACTGGTAAGCAAATGGCAATAATGCAAGCAAATAGTCATTTGCCTAAGCCAGACAGGTTTCTGTGCAGTTAGCTGATCATTATTTGGAGCCAGAGGATCATGATTCCAGTGGTCAATGCTTATTAAAGAAGACCATTTTATCAATAAAAAGAAAATAAAGGGGGGAAAAAAAAGAGACAAGAAGCCAAACTAATAAAGGAGAGAGCAAGACGAGTAACAGAGAACTACCATGCTTTATTTATACATTTGTTCAGTACTGACATGGAAGGGGGTCAGACGAAGGTGCTGCCAAAGTGCCAGGATGAAATCCTGCCTCTAAGTATCATTCTCTAACCTGCCAGGGTCCAGACGTCCATCACCAGCTGACCACAAGGTCCTGCGCTGCCAACACTCCTGCTGCTTAATGCCTTGCAAGGCAAACAGCTCCTTCCCGTGTAGGCTCCTGCTGTTCCCTGGGTCTGGTGCACCTGATGGAGAGAGGAGAGACGAAGGGAATCAGGCTTTATTAGCATGGAGGAGGGAAGTCTCAGGGAAGCCCTATGTGCAGGTGTCCACTGACTTCCAGACAGTTACCAACCTTCTCTCAGAAGTTCATAGGGATGTCTTGTTTTAAAGCCTTCTTTTGACCCTTGTCCTAAGGGACAAAAGGGACACATTGCAGCAATGGGAAATTCTCTTTGCACATAAGAAGTAAGACAACAGTGGTACAGCCCTGGGACAGGGCCAAAAGAGGTGGTGGGATGTCAGCTGCTGGATGTGTTCAAAATTTAGTTGATCAAGACCCTGACCAAGCTGACCTTGATTTGAAGGCAGTTGAGCTTGGAAAGGGAGGTGGGAACATGGACGTTCAGATGTGCCTCTGCACCTGAACGTTTTTGTGATTCTGTGTGCACAGCCTGCAGCTCCCAGTCATGTGTTAATCATGCCTTAAAAAATAATTTCTGAGTAATCCTGAGGATTATTTATGTGACCCTGGGGCTCACTCATGTGAGTACCAAATGTAGGACTTGCTCTTAATTGAAGAGCTAAATATAAATCAGCAGCCCAATGGGATTACTCGGTCTGCAGCAGTGTCTGTCAAATGGGCACGTATGTTTTCCATTCATTCCTTTCAGATGTTGCTCTGATACGGCATTTTCTGCAACACTGTGTAGCTACATAGGAGAATGATTGAAATAGGGAATTTTCCATGTATTTCTGGTAGGAAGGAAGGTCAGGTCTACTCTCAGTATGTGTTTCAGGTTTGTTTCATGTCAGGTTAGAGAAGTCCTACAAATCAAGTTTTACATCATTGACCTCCTGTTGATCTCTGTTATCAAAATCTTTGGATACACACAGAGGAATCCCTAGTTCACCTTTACTGGTGCTTTGTGATTTCTTGAGAGTGAGCCTTCTCAGCACCTCTGCAACATGTTCATTTGCCTCAGCTTTTATGGACCAAGAAGGCCACTTCAATTTTAAGCAACTGGTTTTACTCACTCTTATTCATTCACAGATTTTCTTCTGCCCACTCTTACATGTGTGTTCACAGGTACAGAGGTCTATACCCACACAATCTGGCCAGGATCACTTGGGATGGCACAGAGGGTGAGGGACACCAGGTATCAAGTTTTTCACTGAGTCTCCTGCAGCCCCTATTGGGGGTACCTCTTGGTAAGTTGGTTTTTGGGCACATCTTGTGTACTCTCTAGGATATAGGTGTTGCTACGGGGGGATAGTTTTGCCTCAGCACTCTGCTTCCTTCAGCATCATTTCTCCTTCATTTGGGTTTTGTGAGGTATCAGAAAGAGGCAAGACAGAAGTGTGTTCCGGGCCCTGATTGCCATCCTCCTGTTGTCAGGGCATAAAGTCTCTTGTTTCTAAGTTACCACCTAATCTCAGCACAGGCCTCCTGGGTATGGCACAAGAAAGTGCATTCAGTCAAAACAAAATCTCCGTTTCACCTCTAGGCCTGCTACAAGAGTCCTGTGATATGCAATTAAAGGAGCTTAGAAAAATTTAGGTTGGAAGGCATCTTTGGAGGTCCCTGTTCCAACAATCTGCTCCAAGCATGGCTAACCATAAAGCTAGATCAGGTTATCTCCAACAATGGAGATCCCACCGTCTTTCTGGACCACATCCCAGGACTGCACCATGCTTGTGTGATGATTTAATCTCTGTTTTCTCAAAAATTCTCTTGGAATGAATTTAATTTGAGATGCTGCCTGATCAGGGCCATCAAGCAGTGGAGAGGCACTTCCCTCACTGGCTTTCAAGAACCACCCAGGTCCTGATCAGCCACCAAGGTCACAGCTGACATTCCTTGCTGTCCACCAGGATTGCAGCCTTTCTGTCCAAACCAAGGGCCTCATTCGCTGCTTGGCTCCTCCCAGTCAGGGATGGGACACATGCTTTGCTCAGGCTGTGCTCCAGGAGGTTCATGGCACCTCATTTCTGCAGCCTGTTGAGGCCCCCTCTGAAGGGCTGTGTTCCCCTCCAGCTGCTCCCCCAGTGTGGAACAATCCCCAGTGCCCTACATCCCCTCTTCTAGGTTGTTGATGAAGATGTTAAAAATACTGGCCTGGTATTAACCCCTGAGAAATGGCACATACAGCTCTCTGCCAGCTGCTCTTTGACTGATGCACCTCTATCCTTGAACCTGACAGCCCATCCAGTTTTCCACTCAATTATTCACCTGTGAAATCCATAATTTCATCAGTTTAGCTGCAAAAGTAATGATCAAAAACTCCAGAATAACTCTTGCAAAAAGATTTCCCTTCCTAAAACATCATAATTTGCAGACAGAAACTTTGCTTTTGTCGGTTTGATCTTTTGGTGTTGGCCCAGCCTAGGAATCAGCACGTTGGTTTTGTGCCTGCAGTCTGAATACTCTGTTACTGTAACAAACTACACCCACTCGTCATTTAATACTGGCACCAGCAAAAGGGGTTTGTCATATGTGAAAACTGGCAGGGAAATCCATCTTTTGTAAACTCATAGAGTTAGAAAGTTCAAGTATTGTTGATCAGACAATAAAACAGATACCATGAAGGAAAGGGACTGACAGTGCCTTGTAAACATAGTTTTACTAATTAGAAAAAAAAGTAGCATTGATGCTTTTATTATCTTGGGACAAAAAGTGATCTACTGGAAGGAGTTACAGGCAGCAAAGAAACATGGCTTTATCTGCAGGCTGGGTGTACTTTAATCTGACATCCTGACAATGCTGTATGGTGAGTAATACCTAGAGTATGTCTGCCAAAGCTCTAGAGCCAAATCACGGAGCCTACCTGTCACTCCAAAAAGGCCCAAATGAATAGCAGGACGCTAATCCCTTGGGCACCACATAGCCTGATGCATCTGTCTGCTACAGTAGGGAGGAGATGATGCTTCCTTTCAGATTGCTACAGGTGTGCAGCTGCCACACACATAGAAAAATGCACCGCTGCTAAAGCTTTCTGGCAATGGAAAGTAACATGGTTGAACTCCCAGGGCACTTGCAGTTCACTGTTTCAGAACTAAAACTTACTCACCTTTCTCAGGATGACCCCACACCTCCATGCATTTCAAAGTTTGCTTTGCTATGATGAAGTATTAGGTGAAAGATTTAGACATTGTTTCTCTGCATGCTTCCCGAAACCTTAGATGTTTAGAAAAAAGTATTTAACTGACAAATCCATTGATAGCTCATTTAACTAGTGAACACTGTAAGTTATTATATCTGAACTAATAAATGCCTTTTCCAAATGATATATATGAAAATTTTGATTTTTACTTTACAGGAAATGTAGCTGGAATTGTTTTTACACCACAATAAAAGTTAAGAGAAGATATTACCTGTGTATTTGGTCTTTTCTGTAAGTCATTATTGTGTTCATACTAGTGCTTACTGAGCAGGAAGTAATACTTACCATCTCAATCAGGATTTCAACGAATCCTTCACAGAAGTTCCTGAAAACACCCAGCATCACCTTCCTTCTGAAGGGGTCCTTCAGCTGGGCTTTTTCTACCAGTTTCTCACTTCACCTTTGTTTCCTTAACTAGCTGTGAGCACCGTGTGATCTACCTGAATACCCTGGAATCTCTGCTAGTAGCTAAAGGCTGTGAATTTCACCTATTTTAAATAGACAAGCACATCTAATTGTATCTAGAATGACTCTATTGCAAACTAAACAACAAAAAAAACCACTTGTCTGTGAGAGCTTTCTTAGTTATGTCACCTTAGCCACAGTATTGTCCTATCAGTTTTGCAGCTGAGAAGCACATTTTTGAAAAAGTTTTCACACATTAATAAAATGAAACAATTGGCTCAGTCACTGCATGGGTACAATAAATTTCAAACCTATTAGATAACAACAGGGAAGTTTTTCTGCAATTGTTCTCAGAAAAAAGTCATTTTAGTGCAGAGTCAACTTTTGATCTCTGCTTCTTCCACCGCCTGGAATGGCAGGACCTGGATTTGTTTGGATCATTTACTTTCTGTCTTGTATAGGAGAGATGGAAAGAGGTGCCTTTCTGGTGTTCAGGCACATATTTTAAATGGTCCTTTTTGCTACCAAATCAATTAAGTGTATATGCTATCACAGTGCAAAACATCCCAGTGACAAGGGTGAGGCAGGAATATTGCACCTACCATCAGAATGAGCCTCCCTGACTTGCTTTCCTCCCTAGCAAACCCCACATCTCAGGAGTACAAAAATTTTGAATCCTGCTTTTGGGGTCACAGGTTTGAGCTCTGCTGGTTCAGATGCAAGAGGTGTGAGAGGTGCAAAGCTGAGGGCCATCGGCAGACACAGACCTTGAGTGGCTTACCCCTACTACACCAAAAGACCTCTCTGTTGAATACTTCTTTAGTAGATCAGTGATAAGAGGGTACAAAGGCTTTACTGGTCAGAAGCCATCTTTCGAACTCCACCCTGAAACCAGAAGCATGCTGTGCTGTCATGTGCAGGAAGAAAATGCCCGTCTTACCACGGAACTCCCATATCCTGCCCCGGCTTCAGCTTTCAGAGTGATTTAAGGTGGAGCTCAAAGGAGTGACTGTGATGTTGCATCTCCCGATGATAACTGCCCTGCTGATGAAACACGGTGTCGGCACCTGAAAGCTGTGGCAGCAGTCTGTTGGGCAGTAGGAGGAAAAAAGGAATCACTGCTATTCAATGCTACTCAGCCCTCCAGGAACAAGACGCCCAGCTCCTTTGCCTGGAGAGAGCTGCAGCTGCAAATGCAGACACCCCTCAGCTACAAAGCATTTATGCCTTATCCCTGTCTTCCAGGAACCAGCCAACATCCCGTGTATCATAGCTGGATTAAGCTTTGACTTGTTTCTCTCTTCTAGTCCCCAAGCTCATCCCCGTGCCTGTGTTTGGCAGCTACAGGAGAGCTTGGCGCTGCTGGCAGTACCTGGAGACAGCGCTGAGCCATGCGGAGGGAGAAGTGGGCGGGTAAGGGGGGAGAGGCGGCAGCTGCCTGGGTCTGCTTCTCCATGGCTCCCTGCACGAGCAAGCTCCCTTTTAACAGGGATGCCATCAGCTCCCCTGGCCAAGGAGGGATGTGACAACTCCTTCAATTACTGGCCCCTCGCAGGGTGTCTTCACTTCGACTGTGATAACTTCTGGGGTTACATAAAATTTATCACATGCAACAGGTTTAATTGTTGCACTGGAAATACATCTTCTGCTTATCTCTGGAAGCATTCCTCCTCCCCTCACCACACCCTCCCCTGCATTTTGAAGACTTAAGTTTCAAGTGTACATCTATCAGTACAAAAAATAGCAGGACATGCCCGATCATGTCCTGGACACCCTAAGCAAAAAAACGAGGGAGCTGCACCCTTTTCCCCTCATTTAGATTCTCTCTTTTATATGCACTTAAAATGTTCACATAAAGCTTTATCACGCCCAAACTATTTCCAAAGCAATGAGCAGTCACATTTACTATTAGAATTTTGAAGGATTGTAATTCCAGGGTAATTTTACCACTCCCTCTGACAGTCTTTTGTATTTCTGATACTATATGTGTCTCATTAAAAAACCAGCCCAGAACATATCAATTATATTATCAGCACAGAGAGGATTACTTAGAAAGGCACTTTGAATTTGCCCTGTGCTCCTGGCGAGTCCAAAATAGCAGGTAGCCCATCTTACTCTGTAATAGGATTAACACTGATAGAAAAAGTGTTAGTACCTTTCTGGTGTTCATATAACCAAACCATCCTGTGAAGTTAGAGATGCATAAAATAACAGATATTTAAGTTGGATATGTATTAAAAAAACCTCTCAACATTACCTTGGAGTACCTAAACCCACCCATTCTTTCTGTAAACTTCTAAGTTCGAGCTGAAATGGTATTTTCCCTTTAGCAGTGTTCAGGACAGTCTGCTAGTCTGGTTTGTAAGCCCAGAAGTTTTACCATTCCATGTTTTTTTCTGCCAGAGAAAAGTTTTATTTTGGTGTATTGTGGGCCATTACTTATAATGGCTTCATAGCTTTGAGGCTCAGTACTTCTAGAAAGCCTGTTTTGAATACATACACACTGAGGATCTCAAGCACCAGGGAATTCAGTCCTGTCTCAATTTTGTAACCACAATGCAAAACAGCTAGTTGAGCTTTAACTCCAGGAGCTAAATAGTTGTAACCAAACAGGTGGAATTTAGTTTTTGCCTGCCTAGTTATCTCCTCAGGCACATAAATGTGAGCACTTTCACAACATGAAATTAGGGTGAGACTCAAAAACTCATAAAGACCTTGTGATTATGGAATAGTTAAAGTCAGGAGAAAAACATCACCTTCCTTTCTATATACAGACAACATTTAATTCAAAACCCATGGAGAGTATTTTTTTAGAACATGCCTGCAATATTGCTAGACACAGGTCATATCCCAGAGACAGGGGCATGTTCCTGGATTGGGAAGTCATCTTCAGGTCCTGAAGAGCCCACAAGGCTTATTATCCATCTAATTATCATCAGGTTATTATCATCAGACAACTATGGCAAAATGGCATGACCAAAGGTATTTCTTGACTGTGTAGCTGACATAATCTTCAAGAAAAAGCCTTACAGATTTTTATGTTGATCTGGAAAGTCCAATCCAAACAGCAGCAAGGCTTTCCTTGATGTGCAGAATCCAATATGCAAAAGTCAGAGGAACAAGTATCAAAGGACAGTTCATGATTCCGTTTCACCTTTCTCGGTAAGAGATCAGGGTTGCAGGTCAGCCCTTTTCTGCTGAACACCTGTGAACCTTGTGCACTGGGTCATCATCCGTGCATTTCCGCTCCCTCCCCAGCGGGATGACTGCACCTCAGGAAGGACAGGGATGACCTTGATGGTTACACCTTGAGCCTGACTGCAGGCAGGATCACTTGCAAATCATGTCTTCTCACAGGTCACCCTGTGTGCTGCTGGTACATGTCTCATGAGCTGAGTAACTCCCAGGGGACTCAGTCAATTTAAGCATCCATCAACCAAGATGTGCTGCAGCATTGTGGAGCCAGCACATGCAGGATGTGCTGTCACAAGCTGTGACGGATTTCTTGGAGTCTTACAGTGCTCCATACTTTTCTAAAAGCCATGGTTCCACAGACATAGGAATACATAAGGATTTCAGCTTTCAACTAATGGTAGGGAAAGCATGACATTTGAACCCAAAGATTTGGAGGAAAAATAATTTAAACTTAAGTTCTGTCTTGAACGCCTAGTGGCATTCCATGATGGAGTGACTCCATCAGTGGACAAGGGAAGGGCTACAGATAACATTTATCAGGACTTCTATAAAACTTTTGACATGGTTCCCCACAACATCCTTCTCTAAACTGGAGAGAGATGGATTTGATGGGTGGATTGCTAGACACTTAAGAAAGTGGTTGGACTGTCACATCCAGAGGGTCATGGCCAAGAGCTCAGAGTTCCAATGGACATCAGCCACAAGTGGTGTCCCTCAGCGGTCTGTATTGGGACCGGTGTTATTTAATACTTTCACTAATGACATACAGAAAGGGGTCAAGTGCACACTCATCAAGTTTGCAGATGACATCAAGCTGAGTGCTGTGGCTGACACTTCTAAAGGACAGGATGCCATCCAGAGGGACCTGGACAAGCTTGAGAAGTGAGCCCATGGGAATCTCATGAGGTTTAACAAGACCAAGTTCAAGGTGCTGCACCTGGGACAGGACAACCCCGGTATCAGCCCAGGCTGGGGATGAAGGGGTTGAGAGCAGTCCTGTGAGAAGGCCTTGGGGGTGCTGTGTCCTGGGCTGCATCCAAAGCAGCGTGGGCAGCAGGGGAGGGAGGGGATTCTGCCCCTCTGCTCTGCTCTGGTGAGACCCCACCTGGAACACTGCATCCAGCTCTGGGGTCCCAGCACAGGAAGGACATGGACCTGTTGGAGTGAGTCCAGAGGAGGGACACCAAGTCAGACAGCTGAAGCACCTCTCCTATGAGAAATAACTGAGAGAATAGTTTATTCAGCCTAGAAAAGAAAAGGCTTTGGGGTGACCTAGTTGCAGCCTTGCAGTACCTAAAGAGCCTACAACAGAGTTGGAGAGGGACTTTTTACAGGGACATCTAGTGACAGGACAAGGGATAATGACTTCAAACTGAGAGAAAGCAGATTTAGATTAGCTATTAAGAAGAAATCCTTTACTGTGATAGTGGTGAGGCAACAGGTTACCCAGAGAAGTTATGGATGCCCCATCCCTAGAAGTGTTCAAAGCCAGGTTAGATGGAGCTCTGAGCAACTTGGTTTAGTGGAAGGTATTCTTGACCATGATAGGGGGATTAGAACTAGATGATCTTTAAAGTCCCTTCCAACTCACACCATTCTATGATTCTGTGATTATTAATAAAAATTCACTGTTAAAAGACAACACCTTGCTTTTCAATTTGCTACTGCTCCACAGAAGGAAATATGGGGCATAATGTCACAATCAGATATGGATGTGCATGTCACAATCAGATATGGCTGTGCATGTATTACATTACAAAGCAAAGACACACATCCAATTTAACTACAAGCAATTACGTGTAAGTGCTCACTCCTCTGGGAAGATGCATTTAGGCGGAGTTCACCCTATATGTCTTTGCTTCTTATTTGTGAAGCCTGCTTATACAGGAATGAACTACCCCAAACACACAAACACAGCCTGACATGACCGTTTTCAGGGCATCTGATCTGTTCCTGGCATTCAGAGATACAAGGCACTGCCAAAACACAAGGAAGCAAAAGAATCAACTTGTTACATATCCTCAACAGATAAGGTCCTGGGATTTCAGGCATTCCTGAAAATCTGTTTAATGCGAATGGATGAGTGATCTGCTATTCTGACTACTCAAAAGCTTGATTTCCAAAAGGTAAAATAAAGGTGCTCCTAAACTCTGCTTCCATTGTGATATCCTGAAAAAAACTTGGATGCAAGAAAATATGCATCAACTTTAATACTAGAGAACTCAGCAAGATCACTTCCAATCACCCCTGAGGAAATGCAAACTTTGCTTTACAGTGTACAGAATTTAGTCAGCTAGCAGCTTATAGGAGCACCTTCTGGTTTTGGAGTGATGAGTCAAATCTCTTAGTTATTTCCATTAGAAAAGAAATTATTTTCTGCATTTAAAAAAAATTCTTATGGTAGATGGAGGGGAGCAAGGGGGCTGAACAAGAGACTTGATCCTTTTGGGTTTTTTTGCTTTTGCTTATGGTGGGAAGATCTCACTTCTCAGAGACAGATGAATCTTCTGGAACCTTGTCTCTTCCTTGCCTTGCACCCCTGCATAAACAGGAGACAGTGAACTGAAAGCTGTATGAGAAGGCAAATCTCCCATTCGAAGGCTGTTTTAACCTCCTCCAACAGCCTGGCTGTCACAACAGAATGAAGCAGAAAGACCATCTTTCCTACACACAGGTTGAAGAGGCACCTATGTCTGTGTAAAACCTGTGCCATGAACAAAATCCCTGACTCTGGCACATCATCTGTTGTTTTAACAGAGGGCTGACTACACCACTGCTCCTGCTGCTCCTCAAGCAGCCTCAAGCTGTATTCCTCCGAGGAAGACCAACTGAAAGCTGGGAGCAGACTTCAGTGTGCTGTGCTACTGTGCCTATTAAGAGTCAGTCAAACTTAACTGCATACACAGAAAAGTGTATCCTGTACTACAGCAACTAAAACCCGTGGGAAACAGAAAAATGTAGGTGAAGCTAGTTCTTCCTCACAACCTTTCTTAATTAGATCTAAAAATTTCTGTAAGGTAAGCCCTGCCCCATCTTTCTGAAACCAGTCACTACCTGTGCTTGTCAAAAGTACTTGCATCGTGTTCTGTAAATAAATGCCAGTTAGAAAATGCAAAAACATAGAGTGAAACAATGCAAATATCAAATAATACAAAGTTTTTAAGAAATGTTTCTAAACACGGGGAAAGTGGCAGTATGTCAGGCATAGTGTACATGTAATAGGATTTCTGAAAAATAGTATTAGTTCATTTATGGGTGTAAGGCAGAATATATTAACTGGGCAAGAAATATAACCCTGTGCAGCTAGAGGTTTGTAGAGAACTCTCAACATTCATCCAGCAATTGGATCCCCAAGCGATGAGAGATATAAGCTGAGGTGTTCAAACACAGGATCACAAAGATGTCCCGGAGATGGGAGTGCAGGACATTATGGGAAGAAGTGCAGGAAACTGATCTTCAGCCTGAGGAAAAGGCTGCAGTAGGATGAATCTGCAGTCAACCCCTGCCTGCTTGAGCAAGAGGCACCTCTTCTCTGAGGTGCATGAGGAAATGGTGAGACAACAGGCATGAGGTGCAACAGGGGAAATTCTAGATGGATATAAGGAAAAAATTAATTCCATCATCGATGCAGACAAGGCCCAGATAAGAGGTGATGTGACCTTTGTCATGGGAGATATTCCAGAGCTGACAGGACAAGGCAACCTGACCTAGCTTTAGTGAGTCACGCTTTGAGCAGGGAGTGGGACTGGGGGCCTCACTATGTTCCTCTTCTAATCTAAATTTTTCCATGCTTTTTATGACCCTCAGGTGTGGATTTTACAGTTCTTTGATTTGGGGACAAAGCATTTCTGAGCTTCATAGCCTTTGGAGTAATTGAAAGAGGGCCTATTTTGCATGTCTGTGAACTCAGCAGGGGCCTGAGCATCCTCTCACTCAGCCACTACCCCTGTTTGCTGTGAGTCTTTCAGAGCCGGAACTTGATGAGATTTTGGACAGTGACATACAAGTTTAAAAGACCCTCGCCCACTTTTTCCACTGAGAGCACTAAAAAACTAAGTTGTTTGCCCTCTGCTGTTCTTTTGCTAGCTCCAGTCCCTACTTTCTGTGGTGGCCCTGCGCATCTTGGTCTGCCACCAGACCCAGAAGTGCCTGGCCTGAGCCTCCCTGGCAGCAGGCTCAGCCAAGACAGGGATGCAGACACTGGTGCTACCTCCCACCCCAGTGCCCCTGTCCCAGATGTTCACTAGAGGGACAGGACAGAGGTGCACCATGGTGGTGTAGGGCAGTGCCATTCCCCCCGGCCCCTCTACAATCCCCTCACTGCGAGGTGGTCCCTAATGACCCTGGTGTTTGGCGCCACTTTGGGCTGTCCAGGCAGTACCAGTGTCCAGGAGAGGAAAGTTACTGCTGGAGAGACCTTATCTCTCTGTGTCTTTGTTGTCCATGTGTTCACCCAGACCTTACCCTTTCCTTTCCCTCAACCCCACTCATGCATTTCTGTGCCTTGCTGGAGGTGGGATACCTGCCTGTGCCCTTTTCTAAAAGAAGCCACTCATCTTTTGGCTTGTTACAAGTGTATTAACCCACTTAACAGCACTGCTGAAAGGGGACGAAAAATGAAAGCCTGGAAGGGAAATACCTCTTCCACTCATTTTTAACTAAGTTTTTTCACCTAAAACATCAGACACATGCTAGTTTAACTCTTCCTTATTTAACATGAAGCAAAGAGTTGGAATTAGCTGGCAGGACACAATGCAGGAAGCTTGTGGGCAGAGTCACTGGCCAGAAAGATTTGGTTTCATAGGTATGTTTCCTTGACTTGAAACGTTATTATTATACTGTAAAGGGGCTGACAACGCAAACAAGCACAATTGTTTCGTAGGCAGTCAGTATGGATGCTGAAAGCAGAGTCCCTTTGCCCATCCCTTCCACAGACAGCTGCTGCCTTCCCACAATACTCTCAGTACAGAGCCTGTCTAACATGTTATTTTGTATGAAGAGTTCAGCCAAATGAACCATGAAGCAATGAGATAGGCAAAAATGAAGCAAGTACAAAGCATGCCCACAGCAGCAATCAGACAGGTTGAGAACTGTCTGCTCCTCCTTCATGGATGCTGTGATGAAGACCTGGCTGCACTGGCATGGCAGAAAGACTCTTATGAATTTTTTTCTCACCAGGAGCAAAGAGCAGAATATCAAAGAAATAAATACCCTTCTTTGCCTTTTTTCTTCCTTGATGGCCCAAATTCCCTCCCTCTTTAGTTTCCAGCTGCATTCTCTTTGCTGGACACAGCTAAGAGCATCTGTGCCTTCCCAAGCAGCCAGCCAATAGCCACAATGGGCCAGTCCTGCAGAGTGGCATGGCAACCCTTACATCTACATTAGTCACCACAGCTGTCCTTACCTGGGCAAGGGCACGAAGCCTCCAGACTTCTCTCCCTTTGGTGGCTAAAGCCCCTGTGATGCCCAGCAGATTGGGAGGTAGCAGGGACAGAGGCTCTCAGCCAACTCCAGGGTATAGCACTGGAGGATGCACCCCAGCAGGCCATACAGTTCCAGTGTTATCAGCACATCAGTGAAGGCCTGTTCCCCACAGCCCTGGCAGGAATGTGTCCTAGCTCCTGCTTGATGCTGGCTTCAGCAATGGTGGTGATATAGTCAGGCCAGAACCCAGGTACTGCCATGCTGTAAAACACCCATACCCTGAAAAGCTGGGCTGATTCTCCCTTCCTCCACCCCAGCAATCCCCATGGACTGAAAAAAGGTGGCAGAACTGCTACAACTCATGGTCAGACAGACACTCACACAATTGCAGAGGTTGTATGAATGATATCTCCCTGCAACAGTCAGCTTTCCTCCAGCCCTGAGAGTCTGGATGCCACCTACCCCACTGTTTCATCTCATGGCATGTGTTTCAATTGTTGCCAGGAAAAGCAGCTTTGTCCTGCCAGGACTTTGAAAGAAGGTTGATCTCCAATGACTCCTTGATCAAGAAAACAACTTGATTCTCCCAGTGGATATGTGTTTGCTGCAAGGAATAACAAGAGAGCACAAAACCTCTGTCCACTCTTTGGTTTGTTAAAACACTTCCTTTGATATGTAGCCACTGGAAGGAGCTCTCATATGTAGAGGAGCCCCTGCAGGATTTGGTGGAAGTTAAAGGAAAGCACAGAGCTTGTATTTAGGTGACATTTTGGGTCATGAAGTAAAATTGGGGGATGGGGAAGGACAGGTCCCTGGGATTTAAGGCCAAAGCAGCATACCTGTCAATCTTCTCTTATCACAGGTGATGCATATCTCATTGCACTGCAGAGCTGCCCCATTGTTGTATGTGTACCTAAAGGGTCACCGTAATGGCTGTAACTTGAACTGTGGGGGTAGATCCTGGCCAAAGACACCAGAAACAATGGTTTGAAAAAAATGGTTTACATAAAATTTTGCTCTTTGCTACTTTCTGGGCTATTCTTAAAACAGCATTTTTCCTTGCTTAGAAGTATTTTATTACTTTGAAGGAGAAAACATTCTAACAGCAAGAGGGGATAATTCTGTAAAAAGCACAGTGCATGTTACTAGCATAACATTCCTAGTAGAAAATTACATACTACTGCTTAATCTGTTCTCCTGCTGCCCCCCTGAGTGCCCGTGCCTTACTTTAGGACAGGCACCTCTGCACAAAGGGCAGCTCTTGCTCTGAGTGCCACAAGCCTCACACAATAAGCTTCTGAGTTCTGGGCTGTGCCAGCAAAAATGGGGGCTGACTCCTAGGCCATGTCCAAACCCATGTATTTACAAATATTTAAGAAATGCTGGAAGCAGATAGAAAATCCTGCCAGCCTTCACCCATCTAAAAGTTGAGTGCTTTTCAGCCTGAGCTGAATTTTAACACTCTTCTCCCCAAACACGGTGTCCCCCCCACAGTGATTTCCTTTGCAGAAGGTAACTCAGATAATAAAACAGTTCCATTTCTTCCTGGGATGTCTGAGAAGCCATTTTCTAACAGTAAAATTGACAGATTCAGCTGCTTTAATAACTGTGGTATTACCTTGACCTGAATTGCTTTCAGGGCTTGAGGATTCTGCTGTGACTCTCACACATGAAACTGCTTGCAGGGGAAATGGCTCCAGAGTTTGCTACCTGCTGTGCAGCCTCCAGGGTCCATTGCAAGCTGTTGCAAGAACTCTCTTCTTCTGCCAGGTGTTTCTGTAGCAGCCTCACTTCATGGGTCACATCACCTCTAAAGAGCCTCTTCTACTTTCCAGTCTTCCTAGTCCCACTATAGAGTAGCTCCCTTGGGTGCCCCTGCCTTAGAGGCTACCACTGAAATGCCCTGCATCCTCTCAACAAGACCTGACAAAGCCGTTCCCACACACAGGATCAGTCTGGACTCTGAACTGGCCCTGGTAACGAAACAAATATGTAAAACAGCTCCAAATACATTTGTGGGGCCATCTGTGCTGCCCTCTCAGTGGCAAATGAGTGAGTTTTCAGAAGCCACCTTGAGCAGTACTTTTTGACCATTGTAGGCAGGAAAGAAAAGAGGGAAATTAAATAAAGGAGCAGTTTTTCTTCAGAAGTGCTCTCATAATACAGTTCTCCTCGTTGGGGCAGGGGGAGGGACTTTCTCTGTTTCCAAGTGCATCTTGGCAGGCAGAAAATCAGGCAACATGGAAATGGTCACACCACTGGGACCTTCACTGAGGATGCCTAAAGGACCAGAGCCTGGACAAAGTTCAAGGTGATCGTAGTGCTGGCAAAGTCTTTTCCAGGTCATAATTTTTGTCTACATCACTGAGAAGCCTTCAGACAACCAGAGAAAACATTACATAACCAATCAGCAAATAGCAAATACCCAGTTCTCTCCTTCTTGCTAAACATATCCAAACTCCCTTTTAAATCTCCTTTTTCATATGTCTCTCACAATGTCAATGGAGTAATATTTAACCTTTATCTCCCTGGCTCAGAAAGGAGATGGAAGAACTGGAAGAGGACAGAAATATATTGGGAGGATAATGAGAAGTAAGAAATAGCCAACTATCTCAAGACATAGTGATCTAGAAAAGAGATGATTAGTGTGAAAGCAGATACCCCTCAGCACTGAGAGGCAAGGAGAAGGTCAACTGGCAGTAAGTACTCATGTGTCTCTCAGTACAAGAATAAAGAAGCAACAAATGAAACCAGCAGACAGCAGCTTCACATTCAGCCAGAGGACTAATTTCTTCTTACCACACAGAATCCAGCTGTGTGACCCATTGTTGCTAGTTACTGTAGATCCACGAGTCTTGCCTGGGTTTAAAACCCACAGAAACAGATGGACAAAGTAACAGGAAAAGACAAAATCCACCAAAGCAAATATTTCTGTGATCAGGAGGACCCAGAAAACAGGAAGGAACAGCATGAGTAATGAGCATGCTGAGTAAGGAAGAGGATGAGACCCTCTCCTGGGGCAGCCAACCATGGTGAACCATTCCCTGAGAATTACACACAGATGGACTGTGTATCCAGCTAGTCTGCTGGTTTCATTTGTTGCCTCTTTATTCTTGTTGCCCCACTTTATCCCTGTGCATTATTAATTACTGCCATCACTGAAAACTGGCCACAGTAACTTCCAGCCAGCACATTTCTTCATGCCTTCTAAGGAAAATATGCCCTGCCTTCACATTACCTGCTGCCAACTCCTGACTGGAGGTCAGCTTATTCTTGACTGTGTTAAAGAGATGTTCTTGGCTCAGTCCATTCTGCAAAATGTATTTTTGCTTAGCATGGAAAGGAGACAGCTGAGGAGGGTCCTAGTTCCAGCCTCCCATGCCTATAGGGCCTTCCAGGGAAGGTCAAGCTGGTCTCGTCTCAGAGGTGACCGGTGACAGGGCAGAAGGTCCTGCAGAAGGGGCACAAGGAGTTTGGATGTGAGGAGAAAACTTTCCTTGAGAGCAGTGCAGCCCTGAGACAAGCTGCAGAAAGGTGGTGGGATCTCTGTCCTTGAAGATACCAAGCACTGAAGCAGGTGAGGGCCTGAACTACCTGACCTATCATTATAGTGAGCCCTGCTGGGCACACAGGCTTGTATTGAACACTTCCAGAGATGCCTCCTGACACAAACCTTTGTCAGATTTTGGGAACGATATTCCATCCAGCATGACCAGCCTTGCAGGACAGAACTGATTATCCATGTTTAATCAAAAACATAAGTGCTATTGACAGGGGAACAACATCCTCCATGCATGATTGTGACAGCAACTCACAGACTTCATGGGTGGTTTGGTGCTCAACCATCACCTCCCTGACTCACACAGCACCTCTGCACTGCTGCCTGCCCTGCAGTATGGGAAAAGATCTGCACGAGGGAGGAGCTGTACCTGGCACATACACTGAAGCACCTTTAGACACTTTTCTGACTGTCTTATTGAAGAATTATCTGTAGTAGTGATTCCCACAAAAGTCACAGGTGTTGCCTTGTTGATGGTAAGGGCAGGACGCTGTCAAAAGTAATCCTTGGGATACTGCATGTAGCAGCCTTCATGTGGTGCCCTCTGGGAAATACTTGGAAGTTTTAAAGAAAACAAAAGCCATCCCTCTTGTTTCTAATTACTCTTTAAAGAAAAGCATCATTACCAGTTCTTCCCAAGCTCAGTGACACATTATGCCAGGCACAAGTGCACCAGACTGTACAGCACCATTTCCACTGCCCTGAGGAACTGTAGCCCAGACAGAAAAGTGGGAACTGGCAACTTGCCTGTTGTCCTACACGGAAACAGGTGGACAGTGAAAAGTGGTTCACTTTACCCCTAAGGGAGAGAAATAGACAGCTCCTGTGATTCAGCCCTTCCCAGATCACCTGTAGCAGTCTCCCATGGACTCCAGATAACAATCCCATGGACAGTTTAAGTGACCAGTTTTAATAAGAAGCTTGAATTTTTGCATGGTTGCAAGAAATGAGCAAAATCATTACTTTAGAAAGACACTTGTTGGAGGTAACAAAAGAGGTATAGTATGCACGTGACTCAGATCTGCAGGCTCAGCTGAATCCCCTCACAAAATCTTCTCCTCTGCCTCCTCAGTAATAACAATATTATTTTTCTATCTCTCTTTCTCCCCCTTCTGTCTGTAATTTGCTCTTCCTGGTGGAATGGAAAGGAAGCGTAAATTATTGCAACACTGACAAGTCCTGAACAGCATCTTCTGTCACTACCAGTAAACCTTAGGAAGCAGAACAGGCCTCTGACAGGGCTTTGAGGAATGTGCAGATGCTATCCATGTGTTTCTGTACCGACTGAAAACTAAGCAGGAAAGCAATTCAAAGCATGTCCCTCTTTTTCTGTCTTTCTTATTTCCCCACTTTCTGGCACAACTCAGGTATTTACTAAACAAATTCACAATTCTTTAGCAATGAATGTACTGAGATGGGCCAGATCTAACTACTCAAGCAGTAAAACCAAGGTACATTTGCTGTGTCCTTCTGCAATAAAGCAACTCAAATCACTTGCTCTTTCTGTGCAGCTGGAGGGCCCAGAAGTAATTCAAACTGATCCAGCAATGTGTAGACTGCAATCTCACAATGGTGGTCAAATGTTGTTATCTTGTGCAAGATTCTTTACATGGTTGTGGCTGGACACAAGATGCCTCAAGCAGGTCTGACACAAGATTTTTTCATCCCCAATCAGACTCTCATTTGGGAGTAATAATATAATAATCACTAACACTTTTTTATAGGGTTCTCATATTCCTACCAGATGATGTCTCAATGCATTCGTGTTGTGCAGCCGTTCTGCAGCGAGCACGACATATGCAGCCTGGATTTACTGAGCACACACAGGAGGATTTTAAATGTGTGCCAAGAACATACAGGACTGTCTGAGGACAAGCAGTTGACCCACAGAAATAATGAACCAAGGTTTTGCAGCTTCTAGGTAATTTTGGATTCACTGGTTGTACAAGAAAAAATAGGTCTGCACACAGGTCGTGGTTGCCTTTCGGGGTGCATGGATATTGACCATGCCTTTGGAGATTACGGCTGCATTACACAGCACTACTCTTCCAACAGTCTACCAGACACTCACAAATGCTGGCAAAACAGGCCAGATTCTGCTATTTTGGCCTGGACAAAATTTCTGCATGGGAAAAGGAGACTTGATCAGGGATCCTGGTTCTACAGACACTCTCCATATACTGAGGTGTCCAAAATTTAAGAAAGGCTACACTTTAAACTCACATTAAACTCATCCTGGGTACTTGTCTACATCTCCTCATAAGCTGGACTACACACTGCTATTCAGTTGAGCTGCTGTATGAAGAGAAAATGATGCATGACAATCCACCATGGAGCCACTTTCTGTAGAAAATGGTAGAAGGTTGTGGTGTCTCCCTCACTGGAGCTATTCAAGAACTGTCCGGATGCAATCCTATGCCATGTGCTCTGAGATGACGCTACCGGAGCTGGGATGTTGGACCAGACAAGGTTGCTTCCTTGCAACCTGACCCATTCTGTAGTTCTGTGATTTTAATGTAAGGATTTCAAGTTCTTTAGGGTCCTGTGAGCCAGCAGAAGGACACCCAGTGCAGGCCCTCTTTAATTTATTTGTTCCTTGCTTCTGACATGTATCCAGAGATTTTTACTACAACTGTGCCCCTAATCTTTTATGTGGTCTTGTACCGTCTTGCCAGCAGCTGTTTTCACTGGTGGTGTTAGACACTCCCAACACAGAGGTCACTAAAGAGACATCCCTGACAGCTGGAGAACACTGAATTATGTGCCCATGACTTCTGCAAGACTTCTGTGCTGACTGAAAGTTACAGAGGGACACACCACTGTTTGCCCTGTGGCATGCACAGAAAGGATGCACTTTGCTCATCTGTTTGCCTTAAAGACCTGTCTTTTTAAACGTTAGTAAGAAGGTCTGGGAAATATGCTTCAACAAACAAGAGCCAAAATAGACACAAAGTACCGATTTGGAGGAATGAATGGACATTTTGGAGTAGCATCAGGTCAGCAGACCCATGTCTACCGCAGCAGAGCGACTCTGCGCTATCCCTAGCACAGCTGCCACAGGCATAGCACAGGTCCCAGCACAGGCACCCCCGTGCTGCTGGAAGCCCCCTGGAAAGGATGGGACAGAGCCTGCACTGCACTGCCATGCTGAGTGGCAGTTCTACACCACAGACAAGCCACGGACTTTTGACTCCAGAGTGACACGGCTATGGTTTGGGTTAATTCAGCAGTGCAGCAGCTTTCACCTCAGTTGCTGTCCTCGCAGGGCTGCCTCCTTTCAGTTTTACAGAAACAGAGGAAAGAACCAGCCAGAAGCTGGCTGTCTCATTCAAAACTGCACAGTGTGACTTACAGTGGGAGTAAGTCTCATCAGTTTCAACTTCTACAGAGGCAAAAATCTCTTCTTTTAGCCTTGATTTTTTATGAGCAGCATGAACGCCCAGAAAACTGAACGTTGCTGCCATTATTTGAACCTATTGTTCTAAGAACGGCAGATTCAGAGGAACAGTACTTAAAAAGAGGAAAAAAAGAAAAAAAAAGAAAGAAAGAAAAAGAAAGAGAAAGGAAACAACCCAAAGGTCTGTTAATTGTGCAAAAAGCATTCCTGCACTGCAAGGTGGGTGGTCTGCTTGGAAGTTGTTATGCTTTCAGCACAAACTGCCACAAAAGATTACTGATATGTGCGCAAATACGTCAGTCTGATCGCTGCATTTGAAACGAAGTGGCTTACCTGTGTATTGAATGATGTTTAACACAAGTACTCCACTAACTGGCCGTCAAGTGGGAAGCGCCACTTCATGGGAAGTGGCACTCTAACATCGCATCCACTCTCTATCAGGAATTTAAGTGGCATTTTAAAATCGAGATGAATACCCTCTCATTTCCCACATAGAGAAACAGATACATAAAGCTCACAAAAATGAGATTCTGGGAGTGGAAAACAAGATGTCTTTCAAGACGGAGTAGCGAGTTAATTGTCCAGCTTTACTAATTAAATTACTAACAAGATGTAAAGCCAAATCAAGCCCTTTTGCAGTAGGTCGTTCAGTGCACAAACTCGGCTGAAGTACTTGCAGTACCAAACACGGAAATTCTTTTTCTTTTTTGGAAAAGATCTGGAGGTCTTTTCATTTGGAAATTGATTCTTGTATCAAATACAAAATGTTTTATTATGTACTTTGTAGGTGTGAGAGTTGTAACTAAAGTAAACGAAAATTCTCCATATGCTTACAGCTGTGTTAATGCAAAAAACACACATGAAAGGGAAGCTGAAGATATTGTCTGGTTTAACTTCAAGTTAGAGGAAAGCGTATTTGGGTGGGGATTATACGACCAAGCATTACAGCTGGTTTCAAATAACTTAGGTAGATTCCACTTACGACTAATTCACTTGATTTTTTTTAAGTGTGAAAATTAGTTGTCCCATTGGCTCTGAGGACTGAAGTCCAACGGTATTCACGGAACGGTAATTAAGAGCACCCTCTTGTGGTCGTTATTACGGATGTTAATTAAACCTTTTATGTAAGCTGTTAATGTATCTGGTCTCTCACGCCAATACAGTACCAGAAAGTTTATTAAAATATGCACATGAATGTGCTGTACATGATTCGTTCTGTGTCAGCCCAACAGATGCAACTGCAAGGTTTTATCTTGCTTGTTCACCAAAAATTGTATGCTTTTAAATAAAAATATTTTAACATTTAATGCAGCTTAGGGCAAAGTAAATCCTTTATCTGCCGCTTTTAAAATTGGCAAGGAAACCCTCAGAAAGGATACAAAAAATAATAGAGCAATAAGTTTGGTCTCCATACCAGAGAACTTAGTAGAAACTATAACAGAGGATGGAATTAACGTACAGCTGCATGAAGACAATCTGTTAAGAAGGAAGCAATGTGGCTGCTCTAAAACTGAGTCATGACTTACTGATCTTTACAGATCTGTTGCAGTTCTCTGAAGCAATCATGGAACACGAAGACTTTCCATTTAACCATAACTTTTCTTAAGATTCCTAAGTATGGAATTTAATACAGTAATTAATGTCTGATAATTATTAAACATAAAACACAGTCAGAATGTAAGCACTAGGTGGGAATGTTTGAGCAAATTACAGCAGCTCCAGTCAAGTTAGCTTTGGTTAGACTATATGAGAGTTATAGCATGAGAAACTGTCAAAAGTAAGGGACAGATGGAAAGAGTCTTTATAGAAATAGATTAGGAAGAGTATCTTGAATGCCAAGTAGCCAGCAAAGCATGCTTTGTCTACATTTAATTTCCAAGCACACCCCCTAGACTTGTACCACAGCACAAGAATTTGCCATATCATACTAGTATCTCACTGGTCTTCATTTAATCATTATGTTGCATGATTAACTTAGTAACTAAAGCTCTTGCTACCTGCTACCATGACAGGATACTACTTACTGAGTGTGTCCTCTGGGATTTGTCACATACATGTATGAGTCAAGAGAACTGACATTCCGTATGAGGAGATGTGCAACCATGATTCTGCCTCAGTTAAGACAATTTTAGGTTGTATAGGAGATTGCTGCAGTGGGCAGTTCTGAGCAATCACTTTGGGAAAAGTAAGGAAGAGCAAGGAAACAAGTTTCACAGTATGAAGTCAGTTAATGGAGTGATGAAACAAACAAGGAAAGTACTCAAGTGATGAGGGTATTAGAGAAGAAACTGGGGTCATGCTACATAGCACTAAAATGTTCCAGAAGACCATTTCTATGGGCAACAGGAGGCACACACTCAGAAAATAAAGGCATTGGGATAGTGCATTCCAATACTTTTGAATGTACAATGAGAAATTACAGTGCTCAGAGAAGAGACAGGGTGGTTAGTGCAGATAAACAGCCCAAGACCATGGACATTTGGGGTGATTTGTACAGGTACTTTCAGATTTTGGTAGACACCAAGGTAAAAGTTAATGAATCTGTGAAATGTTGCTTGGACTTCACCAACTCTGCCTTTTCTTGCTTTCTCAGAAAAGAGAAGGAACCAAAAAAGAAGTTGAAACTAATAAAAATACCTCAAACATAAACTAGGAAAATGTGCCACACTAAGAACAACAAATGCACTCCCAAAACCAGAAAAACAAGAAGTGAAAAAACGGGACTTGAGGAAGATACAAACTTCGACAGATGAAAATCCAAGTTGGTTGAATTTAACCATGCTGACACACCCTAGGGAGACCTAGAGCACCTGCGGACTCATGAAGGAGTAACATGTCCCTTCTGGCATGGGACTGTTCCAGCGGTAGATCAGTTGCAATGGCTGGCAGCCGAGTGTGTCAAGTCTTCAGTCAGGGAATACTCATGTGCTAGACAGGATGCTTTCCTAGACAGGTGAGGATGCTTTCACTCAGTGGTGAACAGTTTCATTGCCTCCAAATTCAGAGGATGCTGAAAACTGGGAACTGTTGACCACTGCAGTAAAAAAAACTCTCACTGAGCAAAAATCAAGAAAGTGCAGTCTCTTGCAACAAAAGTGTCTTGTCACTAGGTCACTAACTAGATTCCAAAATCACTTAATTAGATTCCAAATCTAGTCAGGAAGAGAAAAACCACTTTTTTCCTCCTCTCTTATTTTTCTTCACAAACTACTTCCCACACTCTAGGCATATCATAGCCTTTCATGAAAAAAAAAGTGGTTTCCAGTAAATGGCAAAGCTCAGTGTACCTATGCCACAAAGAGAACAAATTCTAAAAAAGTTTGATTTGGACAGATTAGCACGAAAAACTTGGATTAAGGGGAAGTAACACAGGAATGTAGTACCTGTCAAACATGTAAGAAAGGAGTGAGGGGCACCATTAATTCTTTTTATTTTCTTTCACTCATAAACAGTTTCAACTTAAACAGAGGTACTAAAACCTTTGGAATCCATTCTTCCCTGTTCCAAGAGAGAAATCAGTTAACATAACATGTTAAATTGCCATGGTCACTGCTCCTCTTTCTGACAAGACAAAGCTGAGTTTTCACATTGACGGGAGAAAAAAGCAATCAAAACTAAGACAACAAAATCAACTAACTGAAGTAATCCAGGTAGCAAGACCCTGATCAGAAATTATTTTCTGGTCATGTTGAGAGCATTCAGATTATTTCAAGATTCAAATTTTGTGAATGGCATAGTCCCTCAGCAGCACCTCCCACCAGTCCTGCATTCCTAGGGGGCTTAAGCCATATGTTGGCTCCATATTTCTCTTACGGGTAGGTTGGTGTGAACCTAAAATGAACAGTCACTAAGATCAATTCCACATTCTCCTTCTCCTCTCATGCTTTAATGAGATGAACTGGTCACGGTTCCTGGTGGTGACTGTTCTGAAGAGCAGGACTGGAGCCTGGAAGTGCATATGGACAGCATTTTGAGATGAACTTAGTGTATGTTTGCAGCTAACATTGGGAAAACAAATTTGAGAGAGGGGTCTGATCAAATCTGTGGACAATAGCACCAAAATGTTTTGCAGAGATTTGCATGGACCAGAAGAGACACATGTTGCTTAAACCCTGATAACTGGGACATTGTTTTCTTGCTACAGCAGACTTTGTCAGCTGTTTTATGCTTTTCCATTCCAGGTACTCTGCACACAGGAACAAGTCAGGTTGACTTGGAAGCAATAGTAAAAAAATATCTTTATATTATGGCTTGAAGAAAAAAAAAGGTATAATACACTGCATGATATAAAGTAGAAATCTGAAGAATTTCTTTTGAAATACTTACATTCCCCATGTCCTTAAATACTTTAGCAAGGCTTGAATTTTGAATTTTTCTGCAGAATGCTCTGCCTTTCATCATCAATACAGCTAAAGCTCATGTCTTGGAGACTATTATAATAGATGATGTACCCATTTTGTGTCTCAGAAATGCCCGAGATCCTCTTAATAGAACAAAAAAAGTGACTAAAGCATTCAGCAAAGTTTCTTAATGTTTCTACACTGCTACAGGAAAGGTTCTTGCAAGATTAAATAACTGTCCATATAGAAATGCTAGGCGGGAGAATAAATCTGTCAATATATAGAACCCTTTTACATCACATGTGAGTATTCCTACATACAACAAGCCTTGCACATTTGGAAAAAAAGGCCCTGAAACCTGAATAGCTCAACTTTGTGACAGCTGAGACAGGTTTTCAAACCCATTTCTATAAAATTTTCTCTGCCAGCTACTGACGGGAGAAGAAAAATATCCCGGTACCTTAGTTTCAGAAAAAAAAAATACATATTTTCCTATTTTCCTTTTTGTCCTTTGTATTGAAGATACCAAATCAGCAAATGCTGCCAGGCCACAGTTACAGAACTTGTTTGCTGTTTTGCCACAGTTTCCCACTCTTTATGTGCGTGGAAGAGAAAGATGACTTTTGCTGGTAAAATACTGAAATAGGATTTCTCTTTCTGGATTGCCAATCAATGGCAAAAGTGTGTAGTCAGCTTTTGTAGCAATCTCTGAAACAGTAAACAGCATTTTTTCATCATGTGCTCATCAACACTTTCCTGTTCACAGATATGAAACCAATGTTTTCTATTGATGTTAAAAGCCAACATATTAAAGTCATATTCAGGAATAAAACAGAAAAGTCATGTACAATGCTAGCAAATAAAAGATATTTACATTGTAATTTCACATTCTGTCATCTCCTGTAACGAGACAATGATAACAAACTTGCATTAAGATCTCCTGTCAGAGAAGAGTGACAATTTTTTGTCTCCGAACATTTGCACTTTGATTCTTACCTACCTGTTTGTTTCAGATGTGTTGCTTAGACATTCAACACTTTATGTGTTTACTCCATTACCCATCTGTTCAACCAAGATTACATACATCAATTGGGGTACAATAAATGGAGCGTGAAGACAGGCCACATTACTATGAAAATCCTCTCCTACAGGTAGTGAGCAAAGGAGAAAATCTCAGAGAGATGACAAACGTAATTTACTCTGCATGTCCCATTCTGTCCAACAGGATGTGTTGGACAGAATGGGACATGCAGAGTAAATTAAGTTTGTGATTCACTGTGTATCCCTGATCCATGAGCTGCAGCACAGGTGAATTCAGAAAGAAAACATACAAATCCAAGCAGGTAAACTGTCTGATTTTAACAAGTTTGCTTTGTTTTTCACACGTCACATGCTTCTTTTTCACCAAGAAGCCAGCAATATTTCTCCATTTATTTATTTAAGGTAACATAAGAAATGGGTGTATCAAATTAAAACCCAATGGAAACAAAATTGCAAAGGGCATGGTATTTTTTGCCCTACATTCCTAAGGATGCAATTGAACCATTCTCTCCCATTTAATACGCATTTGAAATCACTGGACAAAATCCAGTGCCTTAGTCATGCTCAGAGGCAGCGGCCCAACACCCTGTATGTATTGGCCAGTCATCTTCTGGCTACTGAATTTGAATGTGGCTAAAATAGATGCTACCACATGAGCCATCAAACAGAGAGGGGGATAGGTGGAAGAGAGGGGCCAGGGGACTAAAGAGATTTTTGTTCACAGCTGCTCCTTCAAAAAGAAACCCACAGGAAAAAGTAGGACTGTTAGGTCTGTTTCTCATGGAACAAGTATTTTCTGCTGAGGAAGGACAAAAGAATGGTTTGGTTGTATATATGCAAACTGCAATGCAGATGTATGCATATTGTTACTAAGATTTTGAGGACATAGAGAAAGAAGTATATCGTGAGGCAAAATAGAAATATATACCCAGCAGCTGCTCTATAAGTAACTCCTGGTCTAGATGAACAGAGAATTTGGTTTGAAAGATCCCCTCACACCAGCTTATTGCTATTATGTGGCTCCAGGTGTTTCAGCGTGATCCTCCATTAATACAGAGGAAGAGGTGTACTGCCTCAGATGAAGAACCCATTCAGTCCAACATCCTGTTTCCACCCCAGGCCACAAGCAAACGTCAAAGGAAGAGGAAAAGCAAGGCAAATATATGATATCTTCTCTGCAACACTCCCACAGCTTCCAACTGCTTTCAGCACTGGGAATTTCCTGAGTGTGAGGGGGTGTTCATTCATTAACTCTCAACACAGTCCTCTTCCAAATACTTGGCCCATCTTCCCTGCACCCCAGAGAAACACCCTGTACTCAGCATGCCATTCAGAAAGGCACTGAACGAAGAACCATCTCTTCTTGTTTATTTAGATTTGCGCTCCTGCTACTGCAAACCTGATGGTTTGTACTCAAAAAGTCAGCTGGCATCCACCCTCTACAACTTACTTAGGATGTGATGGACCTCAGGCATCCTCCCTTTTTAGTGAGAACTCCAAGCCTCAATCGTCCCTTTCAAGGGGCAGAAAGTCAGACAGCTGAGCATCCTTGTTACTCTTTTCTAGTTCCAGCATTTTTTTTCCTAAGAAGTAGGAAAGGCAACAGTGTGAACAGTGCTCAAGGTGCGAACTCACCATAGCTTTCTGGAGTGCCATAAATGTGTTCCCTATTTCGTTCTCTGTCCTTTTCCTTGAAATGTGCCTTGCTTTTTCCAAACACCAAGCTGGCGTTCACGCAGGGCATACATACTCAAAGTCTCACTCCTGAGTGGCACCAACCAATTCAGGTATTCCTACCTTTTATGTAAAGTTATGACAGGTTTCCGCACATACATCACCTTGCATTTATCTGTTCCATCTTTAATCTACTTTTTTACTGCCTAATCACCCACAATTCTTTAAATATGACCCTCACCCTTGCTAACTTAAAAAGGTTTTGCATAGTCAGCAAGCATTTTTGTCTCACTGCTCACTGTTTCCTCCATGGGAGTGATGAATTGTGAAGCATTGCTCAGCTGCCTTCTTGTGCTCAACTCCACACTGATGATGGTCTCAGTGGCTATGAAATTATGCACATCTATGCTTGACAATTAATGACAGACTACCTTCTAATACACGGCTACCAGCAGCCAAGTAATACCCAATATTAATTGGCACACAGAACCTGAAAAACTGTTTAAAACACAGATACAGTTATAATTATTAACTCATGTGCATGCCTTAAGCCACACGTACTTAATATTAAGTACAAATATTATCTCATGACCAGAGCAATCCATATGAGATAGTTTGTAACTCCTTGCTAATATACAACTATTAGTTTTATTATCTTTTCTTGGCCATGAAAATTAGGAGCATTGTATTTGATTTATTCTGGTCAGAAGCAGAGCTGGGGAGAATATTCTCCTTTGATTGGCCAATCAGACTGCCCCCAGAAAAAGAAAAAAACAAAAGCCTCTAGAATATGTTTCTAAAACAGTTTAACTTAATAAAACACTAACTGTATTGCACAGATAGTTGCGGCCCACAGACAATTTTATTTGAATGCGTTGCCTCTAAATTTGCTTTTGTTTATGCATTCTGATTTCCTTTTAATCCTAATTCCAGTTTGATTGCATAACAATAATGTCCTTTTGCCCTTAAAACCTTTACACAGGGTCTCAAGCTTGGCTTCGCTTTAAGGCAGTTTTGGTTTATGAATGATACAGAACTAGTTGTTACCCCATAAGCACAACTCAAAAGTTCACTCCTCCCCAAATGTCTGCTCCTACAAAACAAGGAAGAAGAGACGGACACCAGAATAGCATAAGGAATCCAAACATACGTGTGTTTACTTTTCGAGCAAACATTTCCATTTTCAAGATACCTAGTAAACATTTCTCTTCAATTTTTTTTATTTCACTTATTTCTACCGTGTTTATTAATGTGTTTGGAACTCCACTGTCAGTAAGTAGGTCCAAACGAGGGAGTAATAAGGCTGGAGAAACGTATACTCATACTGTATAATTGCATAAGCTGTTTCCTGTAGGCTGGGGTTACGATTTGCATTTTCATCTATTAAATACCTTGTGTTCTAGATCCTTCTCTCTGACTGTGAAACGTATTTGGACATCTCCACTGTGGCACTTTTCCAACTTTATACAAACACTGGAAAGCAATCTCGCAGAAAGCAGACGGTTTAGTATGACTTGGTTATTAATTTTTAAGGAAGAGGTTCTGTGATCTGTGACAAGAGAAGTATTTTAATTGACGGGAGGGACTACCTACCACTCATGCAAGTATTAGAACCACTTAAAATGTCTTCATCTGCATTTTTGTACGTATGTATATGTGTGTGTGTGTGTATATATATATACCTATATATATACGGAGATATATATAAAAATTTCCCAGAAGCAGGATGTTCTTTTCACAGCGTTCACAGCACACTCTGCTGGCTGTTGTCGAAAGTTAATGCCATGCGAGGACGACAAGCTAAAAAGAAATAAAATATTTTAGGACACGGGAAAAACACAATCCATGCAGGTAATTACCGCGGGCATTTGAACGGAGAAGCACAAGGGACGTATTCTGGGAGCAGCAGGGAAGGACTGGCAGGAAACTAGTTTAGTTTCACGGAAGAGAACGAGATTTTTTTGGGGGGTGGGGGGGTGGAAAGGAAGGCTTCTCTCTGTGCTGAGGTCATCCCGTTTCAGCATGGAGGCAGGGAGCACGCATCTGTGCCAGTGCCTCCATTTCCGTTCCTTCAAGGACAGGGCAGGCACTGCCTGCCGGGCGGGCGAGGATCACTGGCTGCTCGGCATTAAGTGGCTTTATATGAAAGTGGCTTACAGCCACATTTGCATGACAAAGCCATTTGCGCGTCCCTCGTCAATACGGGAGGCTGCAGCCTCCATTTATCCTCCCCTGCGTGGAACACGCGAAACCATTAAGGGCAGGACGGGGATTTCTGTGAGGAAAGCGCTCGTTCCCCGCGCCGAACGGGGCTGGGACCGCGGCGGGCTGCGCACAGCCGGAGCACGGAGTGGGGACAGTGCTCCAGCAGTTTTCAGGGCAGAAAACGTGGCCGGCACCGTTTCCGGCCGAGAACTAGCCTTGCACAGGGCTGTGGCGGGGCCGAGCCGGGCGGACAAAAGGGGCATTGCTCGGTGACGCTGCTGAGGAATTCCTGCCGGGTGGGGCGGGATTTATGGCTTCTT
>VYZT01029760.1:6167-26751 GCA_013400735.1 Pomatostomus ruficeps | reverse complement strand
AATCGAATCACGGCGCCAGTTCCCCTGCGCTTTGCACTGGTAAGGCTACACCTTGAGTCCTGTGTCCAGTTTTGGGCCTCTCAATTCAGGAAGGACACGGAGGGGCTGCAGCATGTCCAGAGCAGGGAGCGGAGCTGGGGAAGGGTCACCAGTCAGAGGAGCAGCCGAAGGAGCTGGGGGCGCGGCTCAGCCTGAAGAAAAGGAGACTCGGGGGGCCCTTGCTCTCCAGAACTCCCTGTGACAGGAGGGGGCAGCGAGGGCGGGGTCGGGCTCTGCTCCCAGGGAACAGGGACAGGACAGGAGGACATGGCCTCAAGCTGCACCAGGAGAGGTTTAGGTTGGACATCAGGAGGAATTTCTTCACAGAAGGGGTGATAAGACATTGGAAGGGGCTGTCAAGGGAGGTGGTGGAGTCACTGTTTCAGGAGGTCTTTAAGGAACGCCTGTACGTGGCAGTCGGTCCCTGGTCTGGCTGACAAGGTGGGGATCAGTCACAGGTTGGACTCGATGATCTCAGAGGTCTTTTTCAACGGGAATGATTCCGTGATTCTGCCACCCTTCTGCTGCTGTCTCACAGGCACACGGGCGGCCTCAGCAGCGCAGCGTGTCTCCCAGACTGAGCTGTTCCCTCTGTGTGATTCCGTGAGGCAATTCAGTTTTATCGGTGGCACGGAAAGGCCACAAGAAGCTGTGTGAGAAGCCACGGTGTGTGAGCACTCCAAGTGCCCAGGCACCGAGGGCTGGATCTGCTCTCACCTGGGCAGTGGAGGAGCCCTGAGGACACGCACCCTGAGAGGCAGCAGCTGCTGCTGCTGCTGACAGAGAAAGGGCATTAGATGATACATATTTTGAGTCTTCCTGATGGAAAAATCAGGAACTCAAGGCAAACTTTCTTCAGCTAAAAGTGCCAGTGTATTTTTAGTCCCCAAACCCATATTAGTACCTGATGCAGAATAGCCCCAGGTGGTTCCTTCAGCCTAAAAAAACTATTCTTGGCTGTTACGCACTGCTGAAGGTATAACCGTGTTCAGCTGAAACAGTTTCACTCCAATCATGATGTGTCAGCCACAACCCGTGTAGCTTTCTCCCTGCTCTTCCAGGTGAATAAATACTTGTCATTGTGCACTGAATGACAGCCAAAAATGATGCAACAGTGAACACCAGTGATTCTTACAAGCTAATGGGTTGAAAGCCTCTGATTCTTGGGGCTCATGTTTGGCTGAGAGCTACATAGGACTACCTGACCCAAAAACCTTAGAGTGGAATTTCTTCATCAGGAGGCTAGTATGGAAAGGCAAAGCTCCCCAGAAAAGGGCTGGCCTCTGATAAGCTGCATTCAATCCCCCTGGTTGTTGTCACAAAGCTTGAGCCAATACTAATAATGATAAAGAGAGGGAGGGAGGCAGTGCTGCATTTCAAGCTGTCAGTGAGAACTTCCAATTTCATTGCAGAAGCAGCTGTGCCTTGTTATTCTACTTATCAAATGTGAGTTTGAGCACTCAAAAATATTTTCACATGCTCTAAGACAACCTTTATCTGAGATGGGAGATGTTTAGCACTTGTGGAATTTTTTTATCCCAGTTAGCACAAACATTATATTACTGAGACAAAAAAAAAAAAATTCTAATTCAAGAGGCGTCTGAAATATGTCTCATCTGCAGAATTTGGCATTTCTGTAAAATACCTCAAGGAAACTCAGATGACAATCTTTTGGTAATAGCAGATGCATCTGAAATCTTGTACAACACTCATTCAAGCAGAACAGGGAGAATCTCATGAAAATTCAAGTCTGTACCCGTGCAGTAAAATTCCTGCATGGCTCAGTGACAGAATGTCAGCTGACTCTGTGTAGGTGTGAAATCACCCCAGCAGCCAGTCTGGGCACCAAGGGCATGATGTACTTCAGAGCCCTGGATGACTGTGCCGATTCATCCACACTATTAAAAATCCAAGTGCAGGGAAGTGGCATCCCCAACAAACTACAAACCTTCCTTGGTAACCCCTTGTTTTCACCAGTTCTGGCTTGGACACAAGAGCCCGTCTCCCTCAGCTCAGCAGCAGAGCTATGAACACAGAGCACAGCTTTGGAATGATAAATAACAATCATAAAGCAGCCCAGAAAGATGCGTCACAGTTGTGTTTCCCCCTGCCACTCCTACATTTTGTTACTTGGAAAAGTGGTTCCCCCGTTTGTTGAAATAACCAGGGATTTTGTCTGGGAAGAGTCAGTGTCTTCTCAGCAGCCTCTGCTTTCCATGTCCTCATTTGTCACATCCCTGAAAATAATGAAAACAGCAGCAAAGCAGGCAAACATCCAACTGCAGTTTTTAAAGTCAGTCACTTCAATGCATCTGTCACCTCAGGTGGCTTATGCTGAAAGACAGCACCACAAACAAGCTGCTGCTTCTGCAACACTCAATTACTTCTAGATGTCTTTCTTGGATTTATTTGGACAGTCCCATAAAGTTAAAATGTTATTTTGTCACCTTAATCCTCACAGATAAACCCTGAACCTTGAGGCAGGAAGAGCCCGACCACACCATTTCTCTTTCTCTCCACTGTGACCACGCCGAGCTCTTTGGGTGAGACTTCCTGCTGCCGCAGCTGTCCCCTGCAGCCCATGGCTGTGACAGGAGCATCCCGAGAAATCCACTGCAGCCTGAGCATCCGGACAGGCTGAACCCGCCCTCAGAGCTGGCTGAAGTGCTAGTGACTCCCCCACTCTTTGCCTGCTGGGGAAATGTTAAACTAAATCCCCTCAGGGTTCAGGGATCAAGAACTCCCCCGAGTTCCCATTCGAGATGAATGACTTGAGGCAAGTGTTTGTCCCTTCTGAGAAAGGCCACTAAGTGCAACAGGCTTTTCACCAAACTCTTCTACTTGCCATCACAGACCTGAGAGTCACTTGGGGCACGTCAGAAATACCAGAGAGGGAGTAACGGACCAGCAGGCATCGCTAAAGAGAGCTGGGACTGCCAGGACCTGTGAGAGCCGCCTGTGGTGACAGCAGGTGTAAAAGGACACAGCGTCAGGGATTGTAACAGATAAATTACAGGTAAGTACAATTAAGTATTGTCACATGGTTTTAGGTGGGAGATACAGCTAGACAACTTCTCTTTAGTACATCTGCACAACTTAATGACACTGTTATCCAATCCAATAACTGCCAGCAAACAGAACAATTTAGAAAGCAATTAATTTCCCAATGTCTGTTTTTGCAAAGCTAATTTCAAAACACACATAGCTTCAAAATAAATGCACATCCAAAAGCACTTACTGTTCGCTGCACTGAATGCAGGTCCCAACTAACAGCACCTGTTTGAATTGAACAAAACCACAGACAATGCTCAATTCCTTACTGGAACTTGTCAGCTGGAGTTGACTCAATTCTATTACAACAAAACCACTGGAAAGCTTTTTTCCACCCTCTTCTCCTGCAGCCCTGGGCTCCTCACCCAGCTGCACGTGCAAAGCAGCACAAGTCAGCAGTGCTTGCTATGCTGTAAAAAAAAAAAAAAAAAAAAGAAACAAAACTCAGGAGCTGCAGTGTTGCAATTTTCCTGGGGAAATAGAGACGAAGGAACCTTCACCCTGATTTTACCTGACCCGCGAGACCCGAGGACCCAGACACAGGGAATGCATCAGCGCAGAGCTGCATGGGATGAAATATTTATGGCTTCTATTTCATCACGGGACCTGAAACGAGGCAGGGTTAAACCTCCTCCTGAACCCCCCTCCCCAGTGTGGCCATGCCAGCAAAGCTTGGCAGATCAGCAGTAGTAGAAACAAGACGCTTGGACACATTTTCAGCTGTCCATGTATGTTTCTTTTTTCTCCCTTAATAGAGGCAGAAACAGGAAATGCAAAAGGAGCTCTTGCTGAAGCAACCTGCGCAGCTCCCAGCGGGGGCTGAGACAGAGGCTGTTTTAAGATGAGGAAAGGCTGACAGCCTTCAGATGTCAGCATTCAGTGGGCAGTATTCCAAGTATTTACACAGCCGTGTCCCTTTCTGAGGAATTGCAAACATTAGGGCTTTTTACACCAGAACTGCTGTGCAGAAGAGGAAGTGTTACCAAGAAGGGGTTGAACACTTCCCCCACTCATCCAAGTCAGGATGCCGAGCTGTGGGGATTACTACTGTAATTTGTGAAAAATACTAATTCAAGGACCTGAAACAAACCACAGACAAGACTGGAGATAACAATGCTTTATTTTTACATTTCAGCAACAGGAGAAATAATTGAAGATGAAATTATCTGCTTTGTTGTAAAGTATAAAAACATTTAATTATAAATATTTAGCTAAAAAAGCGTGATTTATAAAATATAATCTGTGAAGATATATACACAGTTTAATCGTTTAGCAATTCTTTCACCTGACATTAAAGAGTGGAGGTTTTTCTATTTATTATTCCACGCTCACAGTTTAGTGCTCACAGTTTAAGACGCAAAACAGACAAGTGAAAAGATGACTGGTGAGTTTTGTTCTGGAAAAAAAATTTAAATTTTGCCATGAATTGGGGCAAGAGCAGAGGCAGAATTTGAGCAAATCCATGTCTTGAGAGAGGTCTCTGAGGGAACACAGTTCCCCTGCCATGACAGTGTTTACATCCAGACAAGCAGTGGGCACCTCAACATTTGTGGACAAGTCTCCTGCGTTTCCAAGAGAAAATGGCTAATAGTATAGTGCAAGCCCTTGAAATTCAGTTCGGTTAAATGTGCTCACCTCCCTGCTCTCTGACAGGGGTTGCTCAGTATGCCGTGCTGGTGTCCTCTGTTGTGCCTCTAACGAAATCAAACAACGTCACCTTCACGATTCCGGCTATGAGCAAATTTCCAAATAGAGAACCCCAGAGTGCCATCCGATTGCACTGCCCAGCTGACAGTACCCCCTAAAAACAGATACAGCTGCCAAGGCTGGCAAACAGCAGTGAAGCTGTACAGTACACTACATGTGATGGAATGTGAAAGAAAATAAATGGTCAGGCAACTCACTTTTCTGTTCCTCGTTTAAGAGAGCCAGCTTCCTCCCTGCAAAGTCTTGGGAAATCTCGCCTCTTGTTGAAGGGTTTGTTACTATGGCACTTCAGAGAAGGAAAACTGGAAGACTCTTTAATATGCTAGGCAGCAGAAAATGCTACAGGAAACGATAGCGAATTTGATCCATGTCCCTAGTAATTGTCTTTCTCTCTTCACAGTGTTTTCACAGTGCCTGTGGCACGGGGCTTTGAGGAAGAAAAGGGTGACAACACCCCACAGCAGTACAAACATACAGAAGTCAAGCTGTACTCTGTACACCCTGATTCACGCAAGACCTCACTACTTGCCTGTAAGCCAGGAATGAATTAATACAGGATTAAGAGAGAAAGGATGTAGAGGAAAGAATGAAGTAGGCAAACATGACATTTATCAGTGCTCACCCATGATTTGCTACCTGCTGTTTCTGCTTCAGGGTGATGTGCTCTTAACAGTTCAGAGAAAACAGCCTGTACACAGCTGCTACTATTCACATCATTATGAATGCATAGTAACTGCAAGAGTTGTGCCCTTAGGAATTGAGGAGGATCTTCAGGAAAGGAAGGCTAGCAAAGCTGTGATGAGTTTTAGGCAGGATCCAAGCAGTTCTGTCCAGGCAGAGCCCTGATCTGGGAAACGTACCAAGTCGTGTGCAATTTCAGAGTGCATATTGGCTGGTCGGTCACTGGGTAAATGCAGACTTTAACTCCCTGAAAGCTGCTCGGCGGTGCTTCCTCTCCTCCTCTTCCCGCTTCCGCTCATCCTGCTCAGCTCTTATCTCTGCTTCAAACTTACTGGCTGAGGAGAGGGCTTGAGCCTTTATGAGACAGAGAGAAAATAAATGAGCATCAGGCCTTGCATCAGAGCGAGAGGCAAAGCCTGAGCTGCTCCCAGATGAGCGACACAGAACTGTTTGCTGCACCTCCCGGTGCTTGCTGGGATCCTCTGTCAGGACAGCTCAAGTATTAATTACACTGCACTGCTTGGGTATTTGCACCCAATACCTGTTACCTTCCTTGACTTTGACATCAACAAAAGAAAGGTCATTTACTAATAAGTCACTAATAAGTGACCCAAACAGTGCCATTGGTACTGGGTCACATACATTATTTCCATAAGCAGGCAGCAGGGCATAGGTTGTGAGTATGCAGTGGGAGAAACTACTGCAGAAAACACTCTGAATCACAGCCAAATCTGAGAACATCATACTACACCATGGATAATCTGCAGATCAAAGAGACATTGTTTACTTGCTGGCTATTTTTCCAGCTTTCATCTCAGTACATCTGCTGTGCAATAGCTGTGTTAGGCTCTTGGGAAAAAACTTCTTATATAAACAAGCAGGATTATTTTCTCTCCAAGAGAGCTTTCAGAAAGGGTGCTTTGTCAGCTTTGGATGGTGTACAGCTCTTTCTGCCAACCCCAGGACCCTGCAGAATGATTTTGATTCCAAAGGTTACAGAGAGCTGCTCGAGAAAGAGATGTCTGAAATCCTATACTCCAAAACACTCTGTTCACCACTGAACTCAGAGTGTTCTGGTTGAGGGAGGTTTTGCAAAATGGGAAAACTCTGTCCCTATTGCATTAGTTTTCAGGACACTTTTGTCTTTAAAAGAGGTCAGCTAGCTCGTCCCAGCCACAGGGACACAGGTCAGCCAGTCAGCTGTACCTGGGTAAGACCCAGAACAAAAACTGAATTACACTGCTCTGGTGTATTGACTGAGCCACAGAAAGGCTCTAGCTAGAGTCCAACGGAATTTGAAAGGAAACTCAGCTACACCTGAGTTTTTTCATATTCCTCTGTGCCACACCATACCTTAGCTTCAAAGAAGTTCTTGGCTCCTTTGACTCCCTCAATGGATACATCTATCTCCGAGAGCTTCGCAAGAGTCAGCAGGCCGCTGTCCTCCTCGAGTTCCCCAGCTGCAGCTTTATGGAAAATCAGCAGAAACTAGCAAGACAGAGAGGAAACATTGAGGTTTTTCACTGAGGCTCAAACAACTTAAAATACAAACAGCGCAATCACCTAGAGAGGGATGGAATTCACATTTCAGAGCAAAGGAAACCAGGTCTATATACACCAAGGAACTTGTGCTCCAGTACACAGTCCTGTTACAGACTGAAAGCAGTAGGAATCTCACAGGGAAAGAAGGTTTCCTGGGAGACAGAGCCCTGGCAAACCACAGTTCCTACCAAGCCTGGGCTGCTGTGTGGCCACTTCTGCACCTGCCCAGTACAACCACAGGGCAGGCTCAGATACAGCTCTTTATGTCCCCATACCCTAATGGTGTATTCACAACCTGCCCACCAGCTTCCCCCGTGTTCCAGGGACTCAGATCACATCCCATGGTAACGAAAGCAGGGCAAACACAGCTCTGGTTCACCTCAGGCTCCTGGAACCAAGGCACCAGTGCAGTCCTTTCAGAGAGAACAGCAGCTCTCTCTCACCAGCGTGCTTGCCCTTGTGACAGAGTGGCTTGAACAAGCGTCCACAGAGCAAGTTGGTGTGAAACTTCTGTCCTGCACTGGACCATGGCCATTTAACAAATCCAGAGTCACTACAGCAGCGTGTGCATTGGGAAGTGAATTGCAAAGGGAAACAAACAAAACAAAGAGGTCTATTTCACTCCACAAAGGCATACTTTTTTGTTTTTGTTTTAACAGAAGGAACAAAACCTGCCTGCTTAAAAATACAGACCTCTGCACCACCATCCACCTGCCAACTGAACTCCAGGCTAAGATGTGGAAGCTCTAGGTGTACTTGCCGAGGTCCTGTAACTCCCTGCTATTCTTGGCGACCCCAGGAGGTGTCTCAGTGCTTGGAACAGCGCGGAGGGAACAGACACAAGGACCAGTCACCCAGGTACGAAAGGAGCACAAGCAACAGAGCTGCACCACTGCAGCACTCCAGGCGAGGCCAGAGGGCTGCAGACACCAGGTAGGGTTGCCCTGAAAGCCACTTGCACAGGAACATCAAATATCTCTAGGGCTGTGCTCCTCGGACTGCCAGGCTGGCGAGTCTGCTGCTTCCTACGGAGAGCCCGAGCTGTCCCGGAGAGGGCAGCAGAGTCCCAGCATCCACACTGAGCCAGCCCTGCTTCAAGTTGCTCGCAGAAGCTGGTGGGGATGCAAGAGTTTGGGAAGGCCTCCCATGAGGAAGGGTGTGGAGATGACAGCAGCGCTGGCTGCCCTCTCGCACAAGCTGCGTCACCAGGCACTGCTCCATGCAACAGCCTCTTAACCCGTGAGTGCTCAGCACAGGGCAAGGAGAAAGGCTGCGCTTGGCGAGGGAACTTCTCCCTCTCCAAACACATTGTAGTGGGTTGACCTTGGCTGAATGCCAGGCTACCAAAACCACTCTATCACTCCCCTTCTCATCTGGATAGGGGAGAGAAAATATAACAAAAGGTCATGAGTTAACGACCTGGAGAGATTATTCACCAGAACAGTGTCATAGGCAAAAAAGGCTCAACTTGGGGATATTAACTGAATTTATTACTAACAAAATTAGAGCAGGATAATGAGAAGTAAAATAAATCTTAAAAACACCTTCCCCCCACCCCTCCGTCCTTCCCAGCTCTACCTCCTCTCTCCAGCAGCACAGGGAGATAGGGAATAGGGGTTATGGTCAGTTCTTCACAGCAGCCACCTGTTGTAGATCCCCCGCTATGAAAACCTGGCCATGCAAATCCAATACACATGTAAGAAATAAATGGTTCACTGTTGACCAGGCAAAGCATCCTGCTTAGAAAGAAACCAAATCCTCCCCACGACATCCTCTCCCTCTGCTCAGATCTGCTGGGCTCTGGCTAGTTCCTCTTCGCCAGCACCAAGCTCAGTGACACAGAAGGCTGGCAGCTAGGCTGGAATTAGTCATGGTTCCTCCTGCTCCACCCTGCAAGTCCCACTTCCTGGCATTGGAAAAGAGCAGTGGAGGCAGCACAATCCTGAGGTCTGATACAGCTGTCACCTGGGGAGGGACTGGGTCACGAGTACAAGTGAGCGTGAATCACCCTGAAACTAAGGGATGGGGCAGCAATCCTCTAAAGAATACAGACTGCTGTGGCCACAAAGGGCAGGCTGAGTTAAAGGAAACTCAGGACTGAGACACTGGATAGGGTGGACAGAGCATTAACGTCAGTCCCAAGAACCTGGCAAGGTGGACCACAGGAGCTCAGCAGCAGTCCCTCCTCACGCCAGCACACAGCCTGCAGTCCACCTCACCAGGTACTTACCCCTGAGGTATTATTGGTCCTTACTAACTAGAGAACAGCAGCAACCTGCATTCGGCTCCCACTGCCAGCCTGTCTCACACCCTCGCTGGGCCCAGGACACACCACGTGCAGCTGCGTCTCAGGGAAATGTCAACAGAGAAGCAAAAGTGAGTAATGCAGGTAGGTACATTTCAAAGCTCTGCTTTCAAAGACGACAATACCACCCACACTTTTCAACCACTAACCTGGTAAATTGTATCTGCTCTCACATCCATCATGAGAGATCCAAGGCCTACCCCACAGGGCCAGGCTGGGCATCATGCAAGGAAAGGTGTGGCACTGATGGGCAGCAGCAGCCATGCAACAACAGCTGCCCAGCAAACCAGTGCTAAGTAAGGATGTGGTTTGCACCATCCCTGGTGGCAAACACGTCATATGGGCCAACATTTCAGCTGCCGAGGGTGTGGGGGGGCAGTGGGTGGACTTCTGTGGGTTCTACGCAGCAGCTCCAATTACACATTATTATTACAACAATTAACTCTGGTTTCCTGTGGTAATGATGGAACTAGACGGTCAGAGGTGTGGGGTTTTTTCCCCCCACTACACCTAATCTTTTTAAGCCTAAATTTCATTGCTTGAGTCATGGCAGGAGTCTTGTACAGTTAATTGTTGATGTATTGGTGGATGTTCAAAGGTCAGTGGTAGAAGGCAGCCTTCCTAACAGGGCCTATGGTTTGTCAGCAGCCAGGCAACAGCTTATCTGGGATGGGAGGACACTACTCAAAGCAGCAGAAAAAGGTGATCTATTGCAAGTGAAAAAGGTCCCTACCACTTCTCTGGCCAGGCCACAAGAAGAGTACGTCAGGCAGGTATGCCAGGACTTGATATTCTCTGGCTAGGCAGACAGGAGCCCTCCAGTGCCACAGCAGCACCCTACGAGGTTCAGACACCCCTGTAAACCAGGTTTCTCCTGGTATTACCTGAGTGACCCAAGTCAGCTTAGTCGCCCTCCACAGGCCTGCTTGTCACCACCAATGAGAAGCAGAATGGGAAAGGCCTATGGGATGGCTGAGGCCTCCTCACCCACCGGGGAACCTGCTTCCCTGCCAGCCCTCTGCCTGAACTCAGCAGCTGGACAGGGCACACCTGCAGTAAGGCAAGAAGCATCCTGCCATCTCTACCCCAGGGAGCACCGGGTGTCTGCCAAAACTGCTGTGCAATTTGTCCCCAGAGCTCTGCCAGTGATGTTCCCTCATGCCAACCCATGGGCCACTCAAGCTTGCGTTTGCTGCACCATTGTTTTGCATCTGGCAAGAAGCTTCAACAGCACCAGCTGCCACGTGCCACATGCCAGGGGCTGGCAGCACAGACAGCCATGCAGGGGGCTGTGCTCCAAACAGGTGGCAGCAGAAGAGGAGCTTGTGACATGCCACTGATGCCAGGACATCACAGCATCTCTCAGGGCCCTGAGGATAAAGGCATTTCTCCTGCATGGGAGAGAGCCCCTGCGGCAAGCCCAGAGGCTGTCCCCAGCTCTTCACTCGGAATGAAGGGTGGCCCAGAAGGCACACAGAGACACAGAGGGCTCCTCAGCAGTGATTTGGCAATCAGTGACCTGGGGCCATGGGCACGGTGCTCTTCCTGCTCCACTGGATTCTTTGCTACCTGCAGTTCACCTCTGACCAGGCACCGGTGAACTCAGGGACAGGCTCTCAGTTCCCAGATTTGCATATCCTTCCCCCTCTCTTAAGTGCTGGGCCCCGCAACCCAAGTCTTTGGCCTCTGTCTTTTCCTGCTGCCCTCTTGCAGTGAAATAAATCAAACAAAGCCCTCGGGGCATGCAAGCAGAGCTGGCGTGATGTGGCAGCGCAGAGAGACGGTGCAGCAGCTCTATGAGTGACAGTCACCCCTCATGCCCCAACCAGCCCAGCCAGTCACCGGCCGTGGCTGCTCATCCTCCTTCCCAGCACTGCCAACGCTCTCAAACTTCCAGAGTGGAGAGCTTGATGTTCTGAGCCTGGAAGAAGCATGATGAGAGCAGCACGCCTGCAGAGACAAGGGAGCCCAGCTGCTCGGGGCCCACCGCAGCCGTCCCGCGGGGCGGAAGGAAGCAGGACAGCAGCTCAGCCCTCACAGCCGGTGCAGGACACAAGCACTGCTGCCCCTCCTCCTGCTGCCTAAGGAGCTGTGGGTTAACTCAGGAAGCCACAGTGTGACATTTGCTTGTGACTGAGCCAGCTTCAAAGTCTGAGAGGAGGAGCTTTTGGTACCTGGGCTGCCCCTTCCTGCTGAGATGATTTGGGTACCCTTGAGTGCATGCAGGTCACTGCTCAAATTTCCTCTCTTCCTCCGCCCGGCAGAGGATCCTGGCCTGTTCTCCCAGCTGCCACAACACAGTTGTAACAGACCTATTAGAGCTGTGTCCCTGCTGAGCCAGCGTGCAGTACCAAACTGCTGCATCCCCACATCCGTTCCTTGCTGCAGAGAGGTGACCACCCCTCCTAAAGCTTGCCATGGCTGGCCACTGCATGATGCAGAGAGGGTCCCAATACAAAGTGGAAGAGAGAGCCCCTTGTGCCCCATGAGATGAGCTGCTCCAAGCAGAGCTCCTGCACTGCCCCTAAATGAGGCCTGAGCTGCTGTACCACAGCAGCCAAGCAATGAGACCTGGAAACTGAAGGGACGTAACTCCCTCCAGCTACAACAGGGAGCTCAGTGAGCACTCCCAGCAGTGCAACAGGGCTCAAACGTGCTCCCAAAGCAAGCAGGGAGGTTGGAGAGCTTTGGCATCAGGTACCATGACTGCCACGTGGAGATTAAGGTTAACAATGCTCTGCACCCTCGGCATGGGGAAGCTCACCGGCTTCTCCACTGCACCCCACCACTGGAAAAACGCGGAGGGGAGAGGGCTACGTACAGCCCGCAGAGTACTGGGCCCAGCTGCCTCCTTCTTCTACGCCACAGCCACATCCCTGTCTGTTACTGCAGCCACCCTCACCTCACGGAAGCTGAGCTTCCCATCAAAGTCCTCATCCACCTCCTTGATCATGTTCTTCAGCCCCAGGTGGGTCTGCGGGGCTCCCAGCTTTTCCATCATCAGCTTCAGCTCCATCAGGTCGATATATCCATCCCGTCCTGAGTCATACCTGCAGGGTGCAAAGGGGAAGAGGTCAACCATCATCATCCCCATACTCATCTCCCCAGAAGAGGAACAGCACACATGGATAAAGTCACTGTGTGCTTCAAAGCTCGGGGGAGAGGGGAAGCTGCACGACATGGCCAGTGCTGAGCTATATTAGGCTCAGGGAAGTAGCTGTCAGCTTTCAGAGCTGTCTCGCCAAAGAGAGAAGTACTCAGGGGCGCTCAGACCAAACCACCCACACAGAAGGAGCATGGAGGAACTCAGCTTATCTCAGTGGGGTTTCCGTTTCACCCACTTGCCTGTCCAGCACAGAGGTTACTTGCACGCAGCTTACACCATGCACCAACACGGTGAGGCAAGGCATGCAGAGTCAGTTGCTGCCAGGTTTCCTGCTAGTTTCAAGGAGAAACAGGGAGCAGAGACCATGCAGAACCTCTTGGCAGAAAGCAATCTTTCTTTGTAAACAAAACTCCTCCCCTCTAGCTGTTAAGATCTTTTCTCTCCAAAACTTTTGTACTACAATTGGTGCTGGCTGGTTTTTTGCCTTTTCTTCTTTTATATATTCTCTGTATTCTTTACACACCTATTTGGAGCTCTGTAGCCTATTATTGCATTCATAGCTAGTTTTCCCAGTACTTTTCCCTGCCCTGATAGGCAGAAAGACAAAACATTCCTAAGCCCCTATCCTATCTTGGTTCTTTCCGGGAACCAAGACCGAAAATTAGCTCTTTGAGACGCATTTTCATCAACAAAGTACAGTCCCATCTGAGGGGGGGAGGATTTAGAAGGGGCTTGAACTGGGGGGGGAATTGCATCAGCACTTGTGCTCCTAATTGGTGATTTTTATCAATTATACTAATTTGCTGAACTTATAAAAACTGTATTCACCCCATGGGGGTGGGCTTTGGTGGACATTTTCCATATGTGCCCCTGGAGGCCTCCAATGACAACCTGGCTTTATATTACCTCCTATACTGGTATCATCTCAAAAGTGTGTGTTGTTCCACTTATAGGTCCTTAAGGCATCACAGTAAGTACCACGCTTCAGGGCAGCTGTTTATTCTGTGTCCCCAGGCAGAGCAGAGAGACAGCCCCAGGGGAGCACAGCAATCCCCCCAGGGCTGTCACGCCAGGCTGCACCACAGGGCCAGGCTGGCACCAGAAACCAGTGCCCACCTCCAGGAGCAAGACTAGAGTGGGACCGTGCTCCCACTGGAGCACCAAGGACTGCAAGGACTCTGCAGAGGAGGAGAGCACCCGTGCAGGGGGAGGAGTGCTCTAGGGATGGGGAGGCAGCGAGTGATCTGCTGTTCACAGCCTGGGACCGTCCCAACATCTGCTGTGGGTGTGGGTAACGCATCCAGCGCACCCAGCACCCAGCACTTCACACCCCCTGAGCTATCACCGGCTTTCAGAGTCCAAAGGCTGCAGGGATGGGCGCTCTGCTATCAGCCTGCCAACAGCCCTCTTCCACCCTGGTCCTGCCACCGGGGTTCAGCACAGAGCTGGGGCTTCTCAGGAGAGGCCAGGGCAGGGTCTCCCGAGCTGGGCTCAGACCTGGCGCACAGCCTGCCACTGTCCCCCACCACCGTCTCAACCCTGACAGAGCTGAAGCCTTTCAGCTATTCAGAAGGAAACCCCAGGCACAGTGCTGAAGCTTTCCAGTGGGCAGGAGCCAGGCAAATCCTCCCACCCATCATCTTTCATTGACTGTTCGCTCTCTTCCAAAGAAATGAGGGCTGCAGCCATCCCGGACAGATCTGCACGGTTGTGGTTACCCTGGAAGAAAGCCCTTTCCAGCTGAGAAACCTCACAGCCACAGAGGAAGCTGTGGCAAAGGAAGGCACGAACAAATCCAGCAGCCCCAAACTGCGTATGGGCAGTGCAAGGCAGGGCTGCAGCCAAGATCTCTGCCCCTGCCTGCATGAGCACAGGCACAGCATGCTTTCCCCCCAACTAGGGTGGCCTCCTTGACTTTCTGGAGTCCCACCTCCCCCACAACTCCTTCTGACACTCTTTGTGGCTCTTCATTTCCAAGGGTCCCAGGACCAAGAGACTCTGACAGGGACGTAACTGCCAGGCTAGGCTGGCACAGAGCCCCTGCTGCCAATCTGCCTGCACTCTCTGTACCCAGCAAACCCATGAGCCCACCAGGCTGGACAGCTTTCTGAGAAACTAGGAAAGAAACCTCCATCAGAGCAGAAACCAGGTCACAGACCCGAGATGTCGCCGGGAGGAAGTGCAGCAGGTTCTTCACAGCAAGGAAGATGTCAGTTAATTAAAGCACATTCACAGCATCACCCAGCCCAGGGCTGACATGCACTTGCAAGACATCACAGAAGCATAGTAAGTGCAATGTTTAATTGTCAATTTGCTTTTCTTTCAAGTTTGGGAGCAAGGGTGCAGAGCTGTTCCTTCAGGGTAAGGTGGTTGGAGACGCGGTGCCTTTGATTAGGCACAGCACCAGAATGTGTAATGGCAGAGGCACCTGGCTCATGCTGCCCTTCGGCTCCATGCCGAAGCAAAATAATACCAAGGTCCCCTCCCAAGGGCTGCTCATCTGGGGTTGGGACACTGCCCAGCCCCACATGGAAGCTCTGGGTAACAGAGTTGAAGGCAGAAGTAGGGCACAAGCCCAGCCCATGCCTGCTGTGTTCATCTTACCCTCCTGTTATGGACACCACCTGCAGGTAAACACTGGCCCAGAGGCCAGTACGCTGCCCTGAAAGGGTTAAGCGTGGGGCACAGCTTCAGGGCTCATCCCTGCAGAGAGGCAGGACAAAGCCAGGATTGTGAGAAATGGGGTCTTGCCAGCAGCGGGCCTGGCAGGGCAGCCCGCTGTACCAGCCACACAATGGGTGTTGAGCACGCTGGGCCGGAGTACAGCTGCTGCCGAGAAGCACCCAGAAATCAGGTTACCAGTCCCCTGCACTCAGGGACATCCAGACAGAGGGACACTGAAACCCAGTGGCAGCACCCTGCAAACTGCTACATTCCCTCCCCGCCCCCTCATCTCCTAAAACAGCCCAACTATTTTAGGACCTGGGTACAGCCACTCGGCTTCTGCGCAGCCAGACTATTTAGGGACAGACATATTTATAGGGCACGAGAGACAGCACAATTCATTCCCCACCACGCCCCCAGCAGACCACAGGCATTCAGCACTATGGGGCACAGCGCAGACTGCACCTCGCTGGTCAGCTGATGCTCCCAGCACACCTCAGTCCTACCGAAGACCCCACGGTCTGCCTTTCGAGAGATCATAAAACTCCTGTCTGCTTTTTGGGAGCCCCCTTTCAGGGCCCTGCGCTCAGCCAGCCCCAGATGCCTCTCACACAGCTGCCTGCAGCAGAGCCCTGCCCTAGCGATGGACAGCCATCACCCTCACAGGCAGAGCTGGAACAGGGCACCAGGGCAAGTTAAACACACCCCAGCATCCGGGGGAGCCATCCCATCCTGTACTCCAGGGCATGCAGCACTTGGGTGCCTGGCCAGCCCTGCCATCATCCACTGTCCTGCTCTGACACCAGGGTTTTGCCTCCTTTGGGCTCAAAGCTCCCTTGGGCACAAGCCAAACCTCACCCGGCTGATGTGCAGGCATTACAGACAGAGGGAATTGTGCCAACAGGCACAGACATCTCACGTCACAGGAAGGTCACTGCAGCAGCAGGTCGGTGCCGAGGCCGTGGCAGAGCCCACCTGCGACAGCTGGGATGCTGCAGGCAGGTATGGGCTCCATGGCCACTGTGATAAAGCTTTGCCACCCTGCTGCCACAGCAGCGCTCTGGCAGCACATGAGACACAGCAGCAGCTGCCCAAATCTGCTGCAACAAGGATGCACCCAGATTCCCACGCTGGCTCGTGTCCACCCTGACTGCAGAGCGTGCCTGGCTGCTGAAGCACTGGGAGAGGAAAGCAGGAGACAGAACTGGGGGGAAGGAGGGAACGCTTGCTGAACAGACTTGCTTAAAAGCATAAGGTCTGTTACGCACAATTACTGCCCAAGTACAGGCATTGCACTGGTGTCACACGGCTGCAGGGGGTTACATTGCAGAAAAAAGAGGGATCAGGAAGGGAGGAGAAAGGAGATGCCAAGGACTGCATCACCTGTAGTGACTGCAGTCACCTTCCAGCTGCCTCTAAAACCCCACTTAGCAAAAAAAGGACAATTGAACGAGAAATCCCAGATCCTGAAGGACCAAAGAGCAGTTCCAAAACGTTTACATTTCTTGAGAAAAGCTGGGATGAAAACCTGCCCTCCCTGTACATGTTTGCTGTACCTTAGCTTGCTCCACACGCTATGGGCACCTGTACTTTGATCTGCAGTTCCTGTATGCTGCAATGGCCTAATTGAAGCTTTGAAATAAAGCAGTTGGAATAATGGTGCTCAAGTAATAATCTCCTCTTAAATATTTCAAATCCTTTCTAAGTAGCACTTTATTCCCTCTGACCATTGTGTTTCACCTTACACAGAGAAGGGTGTGCTGATCTCTGCTCCCTGATATCCAGTGATAGGATAAATGGGAATGGTTCAGAGCTGCCTCAGAGGAGGATCAGACTGGACCTGAGGAATCCTTTCTTTCACCCTGAGAGGGTGGTCAGATGCTGGAACGGGCTTCCTAGAAAGGTGCTCAGTACCCCAAGTCTGTCAGTGTTTAAGAGACATTTGGACAATGCCCTTAATAACAAGCCTTAACTTTTGGTCAGCCCTGAAGCCATCGTGCAGTTGAACTAGATGTGATCACTGATGGTCCATTCCAAATGGAATATTCTATTCTACTGCCAAGAGCTTTGGAAACAATTCCTCCATACCAGGGTGGGGACAGGAACAGGCTCCTCAGCCACATGCAGCTTCATCCTCCCCAGCCCAAGCAGAAGGAGCTCTCCTGCCCTAGGAGGGACATGAGGGTGACAGGAGAGTCTCCTCCACTAAGATGTTCTGCAATACTTGGACAAGACCTGCAGGCCCGGGCTGGGTGGCTGAGCCCCATGGGAATAACCTCCCTGCCCACCGTGAGCCCGCAGCCGGCCGGTCACAGGGAGCACGCGGCAGCTCTGGAGAGAGCGGGTCTGCTGCAGCACGGCAGACGAGGCCAGGGACACCCGGCAAAGGGGCTCCTAAGTGGCTCCGGGAGGGCAAGGGGCCATCACAGCCTCTCCCACCAGCCAGACGCAAGGCACTCGTGCAATGTGTGGGCAAAACATGAAATTCCCTAGATACAAAAGCAATAGCAAGACTGGAATTTCTCCACTCCTTCGCACCCCACAGATGCAGCTGCTGTTTTCCTCCCCCTTACATCGCTCAAAGGTCATTCCTGCCAGGCACCGCCTCACTGCCTGGCTTTTACACTTCCCCCTGCCATCTTCCTGGACAAAGATGGCAACTAGGGGAGCTGTGAGTTTGCAGAGGCCTTGAGAGTTTGCTTAGATGACTCAGGAAAGAGAGGTTATCGTGGTTACCACAGTCCTCAGACATTGTCAGAATAGGCAGCTAATTAGGTCACATTATAATTAGCCTGAGCTGTAGACTTTCTGGTGTCTCTGCCAAAAAAATACCCACCCTGAGAGCTGCCTGCACCCAGCGCTCCAGCAGATACCTGCACACCATCTCCACTGGAATGGGGCCAAAATGGAGAGATGCTCACAACAGGAGGCTTGGACAGGAGAGGGGGGAAAAGTGAGCCCAACTGTGGCAGCCAGAGCAAAGAGCATCATTTCTGCTCTCGAAGGATGCTCCTGGCACAGCCAGCAGCACACAGCACTGGATGGAGCACTGTATTTTGGGAAGCCCCACTTTCAGACGAGTTCTTTGCTTCCACCCTGGCAGTCACAGACACCATCCATACCATGGGATGCCCTGACAGGCATTCAAGGCAGCCACTATCACCAGTACATCTTTTCAGCTAGAGCACTATGACCACAGGCTCAAATTTAGTCTGAACTGTAGATTTACAAGTCCCATTAAACTGATAAGAAACATTTTTTTGGATGGGAAGTTTCATAGTAGAAACCCGGCATCCTATGGCAGTGAGAAGATACTAATGGAAAAAAATAAGCCTTTGAGAGAGGGATGCAAGAAAGATCCTGAGTTGTGGTGGCCAGGGCCAATAAGCCATACAGAGAATTAAAGCCTTAATCACATTAACTCAAGCTCTGACTGACAAGAATTAAGGGGAACATTTCCTCTCCTCATGGAGCATGTGATGTCAGCCAATAGTTGAAACAGGTCGCTGGCAGCAGATGGACCAAAGACCACATCCTCTGCCACTGCAAACCTCAGGTGCCTGTAACAATGAACACCAAGACAAGGGTTCCTGGCTGCCTGTCCAGGAAACACAACGGGGAGCACGCAGCCCACCTTCTTCCCCCTTTGGCATCAGCAGTTCTCACAGGGTATGCAATGCTTTCCAGCTGATTAGCATTCAACTGCAAAGCCTAGCTTTTCCTGCTTACAAGGCTGGTGTTTAATGAGCTCATTGTTGAAAAATTAGGTTGCAATTCAGCTCTTCCATTTTTAACGTCCCAAAACCACCGCCATTCCTTTCCTCTTCCCTATTGAGGCAGTGCCGCTTCCCACTCCGGGCTCTCGCCCACAGCTTTAGGGCATTGCAGCTGCCGGCATTGTTTGTCCCCCAGTCCTCACAGCACCATTTCTCAGCCTTCCATAGAGTGGGATCCCCTTTAAGCGCGGCCAAAAGGGACACAGGAGAGAGTGGAGCAGCAGTCTCGCCCGGACCACCTCCCTTCCCGCATCAGCTGCCAACACAACACTGCCCGTGCAACAAAGAACTCCAGACTCCAGAGAGCTCACAAAAGCCCACTGCCTGGTCTCCTGTGGCAACAGCCCGGCTGGGACACGCAACACCCCGCAGTGACGGGAGCTGGCAGCGTTCAACCAGCTCTTGGCCCCCTCACAACAATCCACGGCGCCCAAGGCAGCTTTCAGGTAGAACAATGACCTAGTAAGTTACAAATCTCATTTCAGCCACCTCCATCAGGTGAGGTACATCTTCACACCTTGCCCTGTGGTCCTGCCACCTCCTGCCCGGCAGCAGCTCCCTCCCAGTCTGGCAGCCCGTCACGGGGCTGGGAGGACACTGGTCTCCTAGAGCCCGCGGGTCCGTGGTGCTGCAGGGAAACCTGAGCACAGACAAAGGTACCCAGGCACAGCCTAACTGCAGGAGCCGGGACAGGGTCCGGAGGAGGGAAAAGGGCAGGATCACGGTCCCGGGGAGGGCCCAGCCTTTCCGCTTACAGAAGCGGCTCTCCCTGCTGCTAGCAGCAGCTTAACTTTAACACAAACCTTCCTGCGGGGAGAGGAACCCCATCCCAGCCCCCGGGAAGGGGGAGGCAAGAGGAAGCTGTGCTCAAGCTTTGTTTGGGTGCACGGGAGGGGACACCAAGCCTGGCAAAACAGAACTGTGTGAGGAACCAGGACACTGCCAGGCAGAGCCAGCAGCACTGCCGGGGTGTTCAGGGTCGCAGTTGTTGCGGGCAAGTGTCCGGCGCCTCTGCCGGGCCCCGGGACACAGACCCACCTGGTGCCTCAGAGTGTGGGGCAGAGAGCTCCTGTGCTCCCACAGCCCCTCGTCCCACCCAGAGCGTCCCGCAAAGCCGCAGCTCCCGGGTGCAACCGCAAACAGCGGCCGTTACAGCCCCAGGCAGGGCAGCGGCCGTGCGCTAAATGCAGGGCTGAGCCTCAGGCAAACTCTACGAGCCCTCCCCCCACACATCACACGACAATCTGGGGATCAGATGGCGCTGGGAACGCGCCGCGGCTTCCTCCAGCCCGACCGCGAAGCCGCGGAGAAATGCGAGCACGCCACCGAGAGCGGGCAGCCCCTGTCCAGATGTGCCCCCGCGGGCCGGCGCCGGGAGGGGCCGCGGGGGAAGGCAGAGCCCACGGGCCGGACAGCGAGCCCCCCGCCCCGCTCCCGCCCCACTCACAGGCGGAACATGCGCTCCATGTCCTTGATCTGCCGGCGGCTAAACTCCTTGAACTCGGTGTAGGGGTTGAAGACGGCGCTCCGGCGGGGCTGCGCCGCGCCCTCGTTGATGTCCTGCCGCCGGCACAGCTTGGCGCTCAGCTCCGCGCCCGCACTGGCCGTCAAGCAGCTCCGCTCCTCCGCCTCCCCGTCCGCTGCGGCGCCCTTGACCGCCTCCGCCTCGCCCTCCGCCGCTGCCCCGCTCTCCTCCAGCTGCAGCCGCCGCTG
>VYZT01029706.1:0-15652 GCA_013400735.1 Pomatostomus ruficeps | reverse complement strand
CACAGGTATCTAATCTGTGTAGTTCCATCTTTTCAGGCCTTACTTTTAAATCAATTCCTAAGTGCTGCTTAAGGTTTTGGAAATGCATGTAAGTCTCTGGATGCATTGAAGCATATCTGTAGAATTCATTGCAAATGTTTGGTTGCATCTTTGAAAACTTGTTCCTTAACTGATATCTGTCCCGCAGTTTCTTTCTTGACAATGTAAGGAGTCCTGATATGCATCCTTATCTCCTGGTTTTTTTTGTTACTGTAAATAAAATGCAGAAGGCAACTACATTCAGGATTTCATTCTACTTCCCACATTTCCACAACCCTTAGGATTCCTTTCAAGACCATGCTTTCCACTAGAAACTACCAGGCAAATCTGACCTCTAACACTAAATGTGTTTACAACAGTTACTTTTCCAAGAAAGGAATGCAAATTGTCTAGAAGTCACAACTGTCCATCCCACAGCTAAATGATATGATTTAAAAACTGTTATTGGGACATACTTTGCTTTCTTCATGAGCAGTTTTTCTGAGTCAGGATAGTGCACCAAGATTTCATTGAGTGTTTTCTTATCCAGAATGAAAAGGTTGGCAAAACCATGAGCCACCACGTCGGCAGTCCTTCGATTTCCTCCACCTGCAGCTAACAGGCTGGAATGAAAATAAACATTATCAGTCACAGCGTTACTTGCCCTGATGAGGAATCTCTTTGCTGGTAGTTCTCCATTAAAGTCATTGTAAAGCTCACTTACACAGCCAGCTGTTCTATCCAGTGTTCTGTAAAGGCCCTGTGCAGATGGGATTGGAAATGTCTTCTTGCCTCAGGAGGGCAAATTGTCACTGTTGGTCAGGCATGTGTGGATGCTAAGGACTGTGAAAAGTTCTGCTACATAGAGACATTTCTGCTAAGAGATACCCACAGCTCGGCCTGCACTTGTTTTAGTCCTCATGTGAACTTGGGCATTTCCTCAGTTTTATTGCTGAAAATTATTTGCATCAGAAGGAGAGCAGCAATATTTACAGTGAATGAATGATTCTCCTCTAAGGATTTTCATTTTCTTGAGTGAATAACTTCTGTGGGGCTCTAGTTTTGTTTTCTCACATACTACATCTCACGTTTGAATGTTGGCAGGTTGAATGATACAGCTCAGGAAGGTCTTTCAGGCTGACAGTTACAAATGTGTCTGCCAGAAAAAGGCTACTTTATTTTTGAACGTAAGGTGTTAGGCCAGTTTAACCAGCAGCAGTTGGCCAGAGGGAGGATATCTAAACAAAAAATTAGATGTATAAATAAAAATAAATTGTTCATGTTGCACTAAGCAATTAAAGAGACATCACTTCTCAGCTGTTCTGATAAGTAAGAGAATTTGCATTTTGCTCTTAATGCTAAAATTGCTCTATCACTGTATTAAAGATCTAACCTAAAATTTGTCCTTTAAAAATTTCCCAGTGAATTAATATTTTTAAAGAATATTTAGTATTATCTAAACTTAAAAGTTATTAATAAAAGATATTCTGGGCCCCAGTAAATGGGAATTGATACTCTTCTGAAGTAATAATCAAAGATATAGAAATATTTGTTTTAATATTAAAGATATTTATAGAACATATTTGTAACTATTGAATTGTATAGATAATATATTTAATTCATAAAGGATAGTAGGATACCTCTGCAACTACTGTGTGTGCAAGGCTATTTTTACATGCTCACAGAGTGTTTTTCTGCAACTCAAGACAGCAATCAATACATGAACTGAAGCTGAAAATGCAGTTTATTGTCTTCTTTTTAAAGAATTCAGTACGATTCTTCAGATAGAATAAAACTCTTTGCACAGTAGGAAAAGCTGCTAAAGAAAATTGCAAACACCGTTTGAGCTCTGATGAATCACTTCTCAACAAGTCATTGAACAATGATTTTTAGGCTTTCCTAACAGAAAGCTCATTTTATCAAGGTAGACGAGCACTAAAGAGATCACCTTTTTCATTATGGTGATGATGTGAGGTGAATTTTACAAGTAAGGCAGTCTTTGCTCAATCAGAATCATCTTTGACTAAGGACAGTGTTACGTACTTCAGTGTTCAATCTGGTTTGGTTAGTATGTGAAGAGTTATATGACCAAATTTTTAAAAAATACAAATACATTTTCCATAGAGCAGTTCTTCATAATGTAATATCTTTATTAATCACAAAATTTGCTTTTTTAAACCCTTTTTTGCTCAAGTCGTGAGCCTGAAATGCTGTAATATATGGGTACAAGTTGATAACCTTAGAATTCTTATGCTGGCAAATTAAATTTCAAGTTATAAAGTTGTCAGGGTGATGGTTTATCTTATCTAATTTTTTTTATAGCTGATCTCTGTAGGAAAGTGCTGTTATTTGAAATTGGGAAATGGCTTGTGTTATCAGCTGAATGAGCAGGGTTGTGGTGGCTCAGCTGGGCACCTCTGTGCATGTGAGGAGAACTGGTAAGTCAGGAAAGGGAAATAGGTGTGGATCTTGCTTCTGAGAAGGATGTCAAACTCTAAAGGGCAGAGCCCATCAAAAAGCAGCAGCAGCTGCTACTACTTTCAGGGAAGTCCTGGACCAAAGAGATGGAAAATGTCATCTTTCAAAAAAGTAAATGTTTCCTATAGTTTGGATTTTTTTTAATATAAAGTTTAAAATGACAGAACAGCTGAAAGCTGAAAGCAAACATTTAGAGATCTTCCTGTCAAAAATTTACATTAAAAAGAGAGATGTTTTAGTTTTTCCCGAATTAACATTTTCTGATAGGAAATAGCTCTAGTGAAATACCACTAAATGGGTGAATGAGGACATCTGGCTTCAAGTGTGAATTTCTCTGGGCTAGTGAAATGTTGTTATAAGTGAATTTCTCTTGTTCTGAATTGTCTGTGCTGATGGGCTCTCATTAAAGCAACAATCTGTTTGCTTCTGATTCTGAAATTATTTTATTTCCCAAACTGATATTATCTGTACAGGAAAGTAGCAGTGAGGGTGAGATGTTAATTGGATCTCCTATTACTTAATCCCTTTCTGTAATAATTTTCAAGGATGAAATTGGCAAGGAACATGTTTGTATGTTACTCTTGCATTGGCTTTCTAGTATAATTCAGGGAATTTTTTGGAAATAAACAGTTTTTATTTTCTCATTTCCTTTGCCCCTGGAGACTTTCAAACATCATTTACATGCATTTTGAACAGAGTGAGATTAAATAGCAAGCATCTTATAAATCATGTACCTAAACCACGCAGAAGGAAGCTGACGTATTTCTCTAAACAAATCTTGAATTGGAAATCAGAAGGAAATCAGCCTGATATCAGGTTATAACCATTATGAAGTGAGAGAAAAACTTGGATGTCTTGAAATAAGTAGCATGTAATACATTAAAGAAAATTTTTCCATTTGCTTCTAGTATTTTCTATGCAGAAGACCTTGACAAAATGTATATAGAAAGGCACAATACAAGCTTATTATTTTCTAGCAGCTTGCCACAAGGAAGAGCATATTCTACCGATACACTTAGTGCATCATGTCTGCCAGTCGCTGTGGTTTTTCTCCTCAAGTTTATCCACTGCCTGACATTTTATATGCAAATTACATGTGTCTGAATGGGTTTGCTGCTGCAGTAGGTCAGTGATGAATAAAACAAGACTAGAAGTGTAGCATTATAGCATTGCTGAGGGTTTTGCTATCCATATTGGCAATTATGTAAAGAGTAACACATACTGGGAAATTAATCTTTAAAGGTCGTTGTGTGGTTTCCACATGGAAACAAGCGCTCACCTGTGTTAGATCAAAAGTGTAAAAATCCCTTCCTTGTTTTAAAACCAACAGTTATTATTGCTCAAAAGTTCTCACTTCAAATACCCGACTAATAAATAATTGAAAACCACGTGTGTGTTATATATGGAGGCTTCTGTAGCTTTTTCTTTTGTCTTTTCATTATTCAGCCCTTACTGATGAGTTCATTCTCAGTCTTTCTGCATAACTTACAGCCTTCTGTGTGCAGGCTTTGCTCAAGTGTTATATTGTCACACAAAGAAATACCTTCCAAATAACCTTCTCCCAAAGAGCTGATATAATTTCACTTTCCCACTTAATGAACAAGTTCTGCAACTATGATATGTATCAGATGTTTTCCACTTGAGGTCTAAGCAAGTTCTGTCTGCGCATCATGTTTCCCCTACAACAAAGGTAGACACAACTAGAAGACAAATGTAAACCTGGCACAGAGCTGATTATTGCTTTTCAAAAGGCAGATTAAAGCTACCAGCAAGAGGATTAACAATGGCAGGAAGGCAGCTGGGAGAAACCAAGGATCCGGTTTATCACATGCAGTAGGACATTTATTTTATTACTTTTCCTCCGGCCAACCTCAGCAGGGGGGTGCAGTGCCTAAAAACTAGCACTTGATTGGCTAATAAGGGAACATAACACACAAGAGTTAATGGATTCTGCATAGAAAGCACACGGAGAATATAAAAACCATTTGTAGCCAGCAGAAAAAAATTCTCATCTGGATAAATTCAGACAAAAAAAATCTGGTCTATCCACCTTTTTCTTGTCTTGTATGCTCTTAAATACTTTTTCCAATTGGGATGTCTGATTTTCAGCATTTTAATCCCTACTTCAGCTCCTAAATGAACTATTTGTAGTTGTTATTTTAGATTTTTGTATCTATTTTATTGGAAATTAATTTTCATCTTTGCCATCTGCTGTTTAAGGACACCTAGTCTTATTATACATACAATAAAATGCATTTGGTTCTGCTGTATTGCAGACAGCATAACAGGGAGATGTGTTAAATCTTTAAAATGCTAAAGCAGAAATATTTCTGTATATCCCTGTGTACAGTGATCGAAACACTGGTCTCAGATTAGATCTTGCCCTGTTAATCACTGATGCTTCCCTTAGATTTTCCTTCACTTACCTGCATTTCCTTGCTCAGTGTCCTCTTTGTTGATCCTACCCACTTTCTAGCCTCCCCATGATAGCTGTCATGCTTACCACAGAGAAGTTAAACAACCACTAATTATTTGACAGGTTTGAAAAGAAAGTGTTAAAGTAGTGATGGACCTACCTGATCTCCCCAAATACAGCTCCTGCTCTTAGTGTAACTAGGACTTTGGTACCATCAGGGCCTCCAAGGACTTGAACTTCACCCTGTTTGATGATGTACATCTCTCTGCCAATCTCTCCCTGGGCATACAAAACACATAAAGAACCCATGTTTTAGCAGTGATTTTTGTTGTTAGAATAATATGACAGATTCATCTTTAAATTCTTTCTACTCTCTCATAAACAGAGGGTGTGCCACTATTATGAGGCAAAGCAGAAATTTAGTTTTAAAAGTGAAAAAGCAGCAGCAACAAAGCCAGGACTGAAAATGTAGGGACTTGCACTCTTGCACTTCCTCTTCTCTTCATTTGGGCCTCCAAGCCTGCATGCAGCACCTCCTTGGTGAGGCGGGGTGAGACCAACATATGTCCAAGGGGAAGGTGGTTCCAACATTTCCTACTACATGTTGCAGTATTAGTAAGATTGCTATGGTTGTTGGTCACATAGTAGATTTATACAAGTGAGAGCCCTTTTAGCTGTGAATCAAGTTGTGATAAGTTCATACTTCAATTTCTCATAATCCATCTTTGTCAAGAGCTGTTTGCATCAGACTGCAGTATCAAGACATTGAATTGGTTACTGTCCTTTAGTGTCTCTGCTGTGTCAGAGTCCCAGCTGCAGTCTGAGATCCTTTCATGTTGTGCACTGTATAAGCAAATACTCCAAACTACTCTTCCACCCTTCTTAGCCAACAGCAGTTCTGGGATTGGTCTTTGAAGGAACACACTTGATCCTTCAGCATATTCATAAATGCTTAACTTCTACACAGTGGAGTTGGTGGAAGCAGCCCAGCATTCCGGCGGAGGATTATATGCTTAACTCTTGGAGGGAACAGGACCATAGTGAACATGTTGGACCAGAACTGCTAAAGACAAGTTAAGGGTCTCTGATGGTCACTTCTGGATGTGATGGGACCTGTGGGTCACTTGCCAGAACAGTAATAGTAGGGATTGCTATTCCTTCTCCTGAGATTTAATTGCATCTTACTATGTTTACGTTCCCTCTGGAAAGAGACTTGGGCTTGCTGGTCAGAAGCTGAGCTATTTACCTGTGAACTACCTGTCTGTCCAGATTTAAGCCAAAATGCTAAGAGAAGATAGACACCTTTGCCAAGAGACAGTGTGACAGCATTCAGCTGAAAACCTGGAGATGGCTCAGAGCTGTGAGTGAAGGTAGAGCAGATCCTGGAAGGAGCTTTATGGGATGCAGTGTATTTTCTACATTCTTAGATAATTCTACTTAAGAGTGTCTGAGTACACAAATGAAGCACAGGCAAAGCATCATAGACTGAGATCTGTAGGCTGGGTTTGTATGTATAGAAGTATAGAAACATTAAGTTTCATCCATTTTTAATATTAAAATTTCATGAGGTATCGTTAGATAAACCATATCTACATTAAATACTTTCCCATATTACTATAATTTAATGTTTGGTAATGTAAGTAATAAAATCCATATTGTCTTGTTCTCAGTTGAAATTTGAGAGCACATTTGCTGTTATTACACAGAGTAGCTTAATTAATTTTATGCTGTCAGGATTAATTTTATTTAAACAACATTGTTCACTGATATCTGAACCCTTTTTCTAAAATGCATAATATAATTCTTATTTGAACAAGAAAAGAATGCTCACCTTCTTGCAGACAAAGTCACCAGGTAAATACACAATGGATTTCAACCTTAGCAGCATGTCATATATCATCTGGGTATCACAGCCCTGTTAAAATAGAGTTGATCACTCTGCTAATTCAGTATTAAAAGTGATCATTAGTGCTTCAAAAGCCAACAACACAAAAATGACCCAGGGATTCCATAAGTGGAATGCAAACTCAAAACATCATAAATATCAACTATTAGAGCTGAGAAAAGACAGAAAGGGTTGTTATTTCAAATACTTACAAAGTTCTCTATGGGTTGAACATATTTTCATTTTTTTACAATGTGAGCTTTTGTATACCCAGATTTTCTGAGGAAGCTCACTTAGTGCTATGTTCAGAGCTTTATGTGCCTTTGATGGGAGTTTTATGGGAATTTTTTTTTTTTTAACTGATCCAGGGGAAGAAAAAACCAGATGATGTCAGATGTTGTTATGAATCTATGAATTCTGTGTCTTCAGCAAGTGCGGAAAAACTGTACAGCCATATCATGTTTATACAGATATATCGTGATGCCTTGCAAATATCCTAACAAAAAAATTTGTTGTGTGTACTTCTAAAAACTCAGGGTCTCCTCGCTTTTGTCCCAGAAATCCCATTTTAAGTACATATTCAAATTGTAGCTCTGGAAAACTACCATGGCAAGTAAAGAGAAAGCTCCTTTGCACAAAACCTAACTATGATGCAACATTCACTACACCAATGTTACACTGCCAGAACATATAGCATGGGTGATCTCTCAGGCAGACCTGGATGGCTACAGCAAGGTGGACTGTGTTAAAAATTAGCTTATTCTCTATCTCACTCCTGAGATTAGTTGTAGTCATAACTCACTTACAGTCTGCCCATACTATCAGCTATAGTATATTCTCATAACAGGACATTGTCTTAATCTCATTTTCTTTCTCTAAAGATCTTCACAGAAAAGAAATCCAAATGCAGGCACTTGGGTTTCTTCTTGGGATGTCTTCATTCACTGAGACATTTCTTAGACTTATTTTGCATTGCATACTAACAAACATGTACTTAAGAGTTGCAAGATGCACAAAACAAGGTTTCTGTATGGAATACCACATATTTCTGCATTCTCCTGTAAAACTACTTGCTTTGAATAAGTCCACTTTATTGACAATGGCAAAGTTCACATCAATTGCGACAGCTAATTGCATTTTGGTTGGCATCTGCTCCAGTAATTCTGATTCATCTGAAAAAAAGGAAACAAAAAGACAAATAAAAGAATGTCCGCAAAAATAACTTAATGGAGTTATTCTAACATTTATGAGTTCAAGTGAGAAGGCAGCTAATATGCTTTTACTAAGATAGTATTTCTTGTCTAAAATTATTACCAAAACATTGTATTAATGAATAGAATTTTTGAAGTAGTAAGGATCATATTGCTTTGTAGTTTCTTTCTATTCCAAAGTAAGTCAAGCAGTCTCCTCTCACTTCCCACATGCAATTCAGGAAAGGAGAAATGTGAATTTCACCCTATATCTGTATCTATATAACCACTCTCACTCAGACATGCTATGTGCCTGGAACTGGGAATCCTTACCCAGCATTCCTTGAGAGTCCCATGTGTATTCATACCAAGTTCGAACACGATTTTGCACCAATCTTGGAATAGAATAAGTGTTCATGTAAGAGACAGTGTTGTCCACACAGGAACGAAAGTAGTTCTGCCCTGCTGTTGCTGCCCCAATTACATCTCTCATCTGCAAACATCAAATGTTGTTACTACACATTTCAGCAAAAACAGTCTTGATTTTCATATCTGGTCAGTAACATAAAAAAATAATACGATACTTTTTGCAAAATCACTGACTATACATTTGGCTGCATCTGCTTTTTTAGAAACATTACAGATTTAATCTGATTATCTTGTAAAGTGTAATATTATTATTATTTTAGAGAAATAATTTCTGGGTTTTAGCTTATTCTGTCTTGTATTTCTGGACATGGATAAAAATTATAGATAATACCTTTCTTAAAAATCCACAGTAAAGCTACTCTGCATTTGGCATGCAATGCAAGTCAGAAGTGAAGCAAACTGGGCGGAATTTCTGTAATAACCTCCTCTGACACCACTAGAACTGAGATTGTGCCACTGTTTAAATAGTTAAGAGATCAGTTCTAAGCTCAGAGAGCTGAAAGGTGACCTTAAAGTTTTTTAGTGCAGGAACATCATTTAACATTTCAACACAAATGTAACTCAGTTTTGAAAGTGGATGAGTTAATGTTCATAGATATCCCTTCTTCAAAAGAATAAGTATTCAGATGTTATTTTAGTGGAATGGCTTCATGTAGCAGATTCCAAGGATTAATGTGCCGTAGGCTGAATTTTGCTCTTTATTACAGAGATGCAGTTGTTTGCAATGGGAATAACAACTTTTAGGCAAATGTGCTAAAGCAGGAATAACTCAATAATTTTAAGGGTTCTTTGTAAACAGGAGTTGTAACAAACTGCAATGAAGCAGTTTGTCTGTTAAGGTTTGAAGTTTGAGCCTGCAAATGACTACACTGGTTACAAAAAGTAACCTGCAGAATCTTCTTGGTTAAATGAGGATTTCATTGATAGTTACAACAATTTAGGGAAAAATTGTAAATATGCAACTCTGAAGTTTAATTCTATATACTTGAATTCAGCCGTTTTCTAGAGGAAATATTTTGTATGTATGCTTTATTTTTGGTAATTTGGGTTTGTGGAGGAATTTTCAATCCTATAAGGAAGAGTCTTTTAATGACAGTTACCCCTTCTTGCACTTCCAAAGAGCAGGAGACATATGCAATCTCTAACTGCTTGATTGAACTTTTCAAATGCTCTATTCAAAATAAGAATTAAATTTCAGTTTTAATTTTTTTTAAATAATTCAATTTATAACAGACATGGGCTAATAAAGAAGTCTAGAATGGTTTTTAAAAAAACTGATAAAGCACAGCCTCACACAGAAACCTCAGCATTTATTTTTCTGTCAGCAACATGTTTTAAAACCTATGGGTGTAAAGCCCGGGTTTAATAGTTACAAGCCAGAAATATTTCAGTTATATTCATTTGGAAATATAACTGATTTGCTGTGTATGGGCTTTTTTTCCCCCTCCTGTCAAATGGGAACCGAGAGAAATAGAAACCAGTTAATTTTCAGATTGACAAATACATTGTAATTTGGGGAAGAGATCAGAATTCTAGTTTGACAAAAATAATCATTTTTTCATTAACAGTATTCTATTGGTAGTAGTACAGAGCGTGACTTATTCAACAATTACAATTTTAATTTCAGATTTAACACTATAATGTGAATGTCAAGGAATTGTCTCCTTGGCTGTGAGTAAGGGAAAAAAAAAGGAATTATACATAGTTTCCAGAGTCATCTGTGGCATACAGGGTCTCGGCTTTTAATCAGCTTATGTGCAAAAGAGCTACAAAACAGGGACCTGATTAAACACGTGTATTTATCAGAAGAATAAATATATTTGACATTAAAATGAGGATGGAAATGAAACCTTTTCCAGGAACTAAACTCCTTTAAATTTAATATCACTACATTACAGTAATTTGAATATAACTAGTTATTGATTTTTTAATGTACCTGACCAATCAAACTGGAGAAGACAAAGACACCCATGAAATAATTCAGCAGTTGAAAAACTATCTCAAACAGTGTTTGTGGTTCTGGAAGGCCTCCGATGGTGATTAAACTACGAACTGCCCAGTAGTAACACCTCAGGTACCTGTGGATACAAACAGCATTTTTGTTAGACTGTAGCTACTTACGTGTTTGAAGTTAAGCTTGTGCCTACCTGAATTGGGCCTTTCAGTGATGCTTTTCAGTCCAAAAGACTTCCAGCATTTTATAAAGGGCTATGAATCTATAAATGATAGAGTTTCATAGGTCAGGTTGAGCTGAATGTTCTCACTGACAGCAAAATAAGAATGTATGGGAAATGCAGCTCTAATTTACTCTTCTCTAGTAACTTTAGAAGTGTTGTGTACAAAACTGCCAAGATGGACATTACAGTGTGAATGCTACCAGCGGAGATGGTCAAAAACAGTGTAAAAGTGTTAGAAACTTCCCAGAGTCTCCCTGTAGCAGCATACTAGATGCTCAGACACCTGAAGGTCACTTTCATGGCTTTCACTTGATGACACCAGTGCAAAACCTTATGGTGGGAACGACAAATGTGGTGTTGTTCTTCTTGTGTCCATTTCTACTCCTTTAGCCATGCTGGTCTGCCTCTCTCTCTGCTTCTAAGCACCCTTCGTTGGCTCTCCCTCCTGGGTTATGTCAAACAAGTTACATATTTCCACAAGATGGGTGTTAATCTAGCTTCTCCAAACCACTTCACTAATTCAGCACTGAAAGGCTGACTCCTCTATTAACATCTCCTAGTCGCTGGTCTCCACTCCTCTTTCTGTCACCTTAACAAACTCCTTCTTGCCTTCTTCACTACAGAGCCTTTTGCCTTCGAATTGTGTATTTCTACTGGTATGATAACACAAGTTTATGAAAGCAACAAAGGACCTGGAAAGAATGCTTTAAAAATGTGCCTTGGCATCTCTAAAATGCTGGCTTAATTTCATTCTAGAACATGATACCACAAGCAATGCAGCATTGCAGTGGGCAATAACTAGTTCAAATCATTGTTGTGAGAATACTATCATTTCCTTCTTTTCTGAGCAAACTAGTAATTGGTTTAAGCATATTTTTAGAAGCTTGCTGTTAATTAGAATTTGACTTCCTAAGTTTCTGTACAATCACATTTCAGCTTTGCTGATGATTAGGAGTGAAACTTCAGTTTCCTTAATTGTAAAGTGGGATTTTCTATTATTTCAGCTTTGACTACTGCTTCTGAAGCAATGATGATTCCTTATCTTTGTTGAATTTTACTAAGTCTTAAATAATAATTAAAAAAAACAAACACTCCCCCCCTCTTCTCCCCCAAACACTAAGACACAGAAGAAATACTTTTGGAGATAAGTTTGTTTTGAAATAGAAAGTCTCGCATGCATCTTCTCATGCCTGCTCTGAATCTGAGGCCATTTGGTCTGCATGCAAACCTGAGCTGTATATTTTATTTAATGGCTTATGAACTCCACTATAATAAGAGGTTCATGTAATAATACAACTGCAGGGTCGGTTTTGTGCAAATATGAGAAAATAAACTCACAATAACAACCAATTCCAATGAGTTTTTTGGTTTTTTTCTTAAATAATTTGAAAATGTTTTTAATTTTTACACATAAAATGTAAGGCTTTACCAAGCAACTGATTTCTGCTTTTCATTACAAAGTCACTTTTTTCTTGGTTGCAGATTAATAAAATGCAGTAACAAGTGATCAGTTTTACCATAGTTTTCTAGTGTTATATGCTAACAGTCAGAACTGGCCATTTTCATTCAGAGTCCTTAAATAAAAAATTCATTGTATATTTTACGTCTTACCTTTTTTCCTTGTTAGGCATGCAAAATGAACTTCTGGGTTATGCCACAAAAATATTTTCACTTGAGATAAAAAAAAAAAAAATCACATATGCATGTTTCCAGCAAAGCATGCGTAAGTGACAGCTTTTTCTTAGGCTTCTGTAGTATAAACAAATAATAAGAAAAAGACTTAGGTCTGTTTTGGAAGAATTACAGATTTAAGCATAAAATGATGCTTCTAGCTTGGCTGGGAGGAATTATCATATAAAGCATATTAATATCATATTGATTTGCCATAACTGAGTGTGCTGTGGTGTTTGAAACATGTATAATTGGGTAATATAAAAAAAACGGAATTAACATTACTTCTGTGCTAGTTACTTTAGGAAACAAAAGTAATTAAGCCACTCCCTCACACACAATGGCTGTGTGTGCCGAGTTTGCTAACTCCGCCATGATAGACAATATGATCTTTATTCTGGAAATGTCTACAAAGAATGAAAGCAGCTCCTCAGAGGAATTTAGGGGTCACATTCTTCTTTGCAGTGTTTTATGTCCAAAATGTGAGATATTTTTTTATATCTGCCTACCCCTTTCTGAAGATGTAGTTAATACACTGTATTCTTCTGTAATTTTACTTCAAAAGAAACCTTCTATTGGCAAAGGCACATGGTATTCTCTATCTCTTAGGCACAGGTTTTCTCCATTTATACATTTTTGGTTTTATTTTAATCTGAAATTAAAGTTGCACAGTTGAAATAAAGAGGAGCTTTTTTCTTCCCTAAGAAGGGGAGAAATGAGACTGTAAATTTTGTTTAAGCAAAACCAGAAAAATCAGACTCCTATTTCAACAGTATTAGTAGCTCTGCTTCCTACTAGCATGTGTCTGGAAACCATCACTGTTCACTACACAGCTTACCAGCCTCCTATAAAATTACTCTTGAAGTAAATAACAGTCATGAGACAAGAAAGGGATTTTTCCCTCTGCACATCGTAGAGAGTATGTTTATCCTTCAGGCAACCAAACGACTAGATTTTTCCATAAAAAAATCCCAGGTATGAAAACATTCAAAAACAGTGCAAATACGATACCTTGTAATATTATGCCAATAGAAATATCTTTTGCAGAAAAGTCCATTTCAGAATATGCTAAACTTCTTTCATGGTTTGGTTAGTGCGGGTAAATCAAGTTTTTGTGCATGTCTCTCAGCTTTTAAGGTGTCTCTCAGCTTCTAAGGTGGTATTCACACATTCATTTCAGCCCAGGGAAGCATTGTTTCAGGTGTGTCATGTTTGACTCCTCTCAGATTACAGCCAGGGTGGGTTTAAGCAGAGTAAAGAAGCAGCCTTTATAAACTAATGACTTCCTTCTTGGTACCTCTTCTACAGTGACGTGTTCATCAGGTGCCTGTGGATCTGGTGATCTCAGATACAACAGAGCAAACCATAAAGCTTTTACCTAAAAACTGTGGCTGGGATAGCAGGTCTCAAAGTCTGACATGTGAGTTGGGCTGTGCATTCACAGCTTGTCCGGAGGCACAAAACTGTCTTTGCATGGTAAACACTGAGATTGCGACACATCAGACCTATTGCAAGAGCAATGCACAGCTGATACCTATGAGACACATTTCAAGATCTGCCAGTCTCACTGTGCATTGGGCAATGCATACCAAAGGAGTGAAGTTGTTCTAAACACATACAGTGACCATTTTCTGGGACTTACAGATACCCACTGAGTCTCTGCCCAGAACAGGAAGGCAGCAAGCTCCAGAGAAACGTAATTGGGATGCAAATAGATGTCTTAAATTTGCCAAAGTATTTTGCAGACTCCTTGTGAATGACTTGCAAACAGCAGAAGTATACAGTGAGCAAAGTGAAATTGTTTTGCCTAAATTTACTGCTGATCTGGAGGGTTTGCATGAGAATTTCAGCTCCCTAGTTTTAGTTTCTCTGTGAACATTGATGAAAGAGAGATACATCCTTGGGACAATTCAGAAAAATTACATTACATTGAATCCCTTTAAAAGGATTTGTCTGTTTTCCTCAGGAATTGGGGAGATTGACCTTTTATTTAGGTAGTTAAATTAGATTGTAAGTAAACACATATAGTTCAAATTGTCCACTTAAGAACCCTTTTCAGTATCCTGCTACTGTCCTTGCATAGACTCTGCACTCTGGTGTTGCACTTTTAATGCTGGAAACATCATGTGTGGCTAATTTGAGTGTGTTGCAGGGAGGTAAATCTGACTGCCTTTTACACCTCAAGTCAAAGGCTTTGACTGAAGGCTGCTGTGCAAAAGAGCTCAAATCTTGGACTGACACTAACACTGTAGAGTCTGGACAAGAACTGGAAAAGAAAAGAGTTTGCAGAAATTTGCAGAAGAGCTACTTTGATAATTTTGCTTATGGTTTGAGTGCTGTATATAGCTGTTAGTTATAGATTTAGTTCACCAGCTAGTGTGCCTGGTCAGGAACATGTATGTAATCAACCTGATAATGGAAACTGTTATCTGTCAATTCTTTTTAGCCTGGAAAAAGAAAAAAAATCCTAGGATTAACATTTAAGAACTGGTTTTGGCCATAACTAGAAATGTTTTGTGGACACAGCAGGGATTCTGCGTAAAGTATTAATGCCACTAAATCAGTGCCAGATCATTTGCTGTGGGTCAATGTAATCTGATATGGCTAGAATTTTGATTTACTTGTCAAACTGCTTACCGTCATTTTTAAAAATTGGCTACATAGGTATGTTTGTCTAATCTTCTTTCTGAACATGTTCTCATTCTTTGTAAGACTACTGGCATATTTTGCTTCAAATATTGTCAACCCTGAATGCTCTGTGAAAGCAAATTATATATTCAGTGCTGTTCCATAATGTATGCTGCAGTAGTAGTCACTTTTCCTACATATTGTTCTTAAATCTGCTTTCCAAATAAATGAATATACCTAGAAGTATCTTGTCTGATAAGTTTAAATTCATATTGCATCTCCAATTATAACTAATGTTCACATGATGCCTCTCTGTGAAAAAATCCTCAAACATTTGATGATTAGATATTATGTCATGCCTAATTCTCTAAGGAAATGACTATCCCATGCAGTCAGCATTTGCTGTTAGTGGGATACAAAGCTGTACTTTATGAAATGCAGGTAGTTGTGGAATACTCTGCAAGGTTCCATGTTCATGGCACTATATATTCCAGTATGAGTTAGAGAGAGGCAAAAGAATAAAGTCATAATTTTGCCAACCAATTGTTGAGATGAAGTAGATTAATGGCTTAATGAGATTTACATGGGTATATCATAGAATCATTGAATTGTTAGGGTTGGAAGGGACCTTAAAGATTATTCAGTTCCAACCTTGTACCATGGGGAGGGATACCTTCCCCTAGACCAGGTTACTCAGAGCCCCATCCAGCTTGGCCTTGGACACCTTCATGGACAGGGATTCCACAGCCTCTCTGGGCAA
>VYZT01029680.1:598-13317 GCA_013400735.1 Pomatostomus ruficeps | reverse complement strand
ATCTTCCCTTCTGCCTGTGATTTATCTAGCTCATGCACACACACCAAGGAGTTCTGTACCAGATTGTGCAGTCCCAGCATCCCACAGCAAGTGAAACAGGGCAAGAGGACAGGGGTGAAGGAAGCTGGGCCAGAGGTTTCACTTATACCTTTGGTCTATAAGAATTCTGGACTCTTCTTCCATGCCTGGCTGCCTGAACTTGCCAGGGCCACAAGACAAGCCAGCCAAGTGCTCAAGCACAGGGCTTGACCATACCAACACCTGAACAAGCAGCTCCTCTCCCCCAGCTCCAAGACTCAGCCCTGAAGCCACAGCCACATAACCTGTGGTTTCCTGCTGCCTTTTCTGTGGTATGGGATCTGGGGCCTGAAGGAACAGGCGGCCAAGAAGCCTGATAGAATATTCCAAGAGTTCACCAGCACCAAGAAAGATGGAACAGACAGAAAGAGAGCTGTAACAGAGCAATAATAACACGTTCCTTCTAATGCTAGCAACAGGGACGAAGTTACTGTCACTCAGACAAAATAACTTTGCCTTTCTTGTTTGCAGAAGAGGAGCAGGCTCCATAGCCAGGGCCCTGTAGGAGCAGGCCCTGTAGCCAGACTGAAACAACAGCAACACGTTAACTTAGCAATATCCAGATATGCAAAACAATGCAGTTTTAAAGAGTCTTCTCTGGCTGCTGACCCCCAAAGATGCCATTACTCCAAACTAACTCTCTGTATCAACAGCAGTGGGCCTTCAACAACACTGAGCTCCTACTTTATCTTTCCAAAACAAAGCTACAAAGTTAATCCACCACTTAAAGGAAAACAGAACATTGCAACCATTGCCACAGTTTTGTCCATTAATAAAGCTGATGACGCCCCAGATATGTTCTGAGTGTGCCTCTGATGGTTTGACGACCATCAAAAATTTTATCCTGCTGCAACTTGCCAGTGTGGATACAACTTAAGTTACTACCGAACTTTGCAAAGCAGATCTCTGAGTATCAAAAGCAACATGACAAATCAATCAATGCATAAATTTTGAAGAACTGTTGTTCAACAGCCCTTTTTATTTGGAGGCCTCAAATACTGTACAAACATGCCTTTCCTTTGCATCAACTCAGTGAGGTTGAGATGACATTCCATATGCTATTCGTGAAACAGTCACATCTGGAATACACAAATTAGTTTGGGAAGAATCACAACAGAATCTGTTGGATGTTGCTGAAATTGCAGAAGAACTGTAAGTAATCAGAATATAGTCAAGAGTTTGGCCAGATAACTGTGTTTGACATGAAGTACTCTGTGGAGCTTCAGTTGCCATTAGTGGCAGTGTTATCTACACTAACTCCCTCAGCAGAAACAGCTTAAGAAATAGAGGCCCCTCTAAAAGAATTACTTATTAATTCAACACTACTTTTGGGGGGATAATTGCAACATCATTTTTAAACATCCTCTGTCCAAGCACTAATTCAGACTATTCCTTTGGGAGCTGGTGCTCTGTTTAGTATGTCATGCTACAACCAGTTCCTTTTAGAGCTCTTAACTGAACAAGGATCCTCTGGAGTCACCAGAGGAGAAAGACTCTGTGTTGCTTTAAGGATTCTCCAGTTGAAGAATCATACTCCTTGTCAGTTTGTGAAGACTAACATGAAACTTCATAAGGCCAGATGTGCCAGCTGCAGTTTTGTGAGACAGTTTTGATAGAAATGCTATAAGGAATGAAGAGACAGGTATTTTAGTTTTATGTCTCAGCAAGCATGCACAAGCCCTGAATTTACAGAAGCTGGATTTTGTCTCAGAGACTTTTGTTGGGATATGGTTTGAAAATGAAGATAAGGGATCAAGGAAGGTCAGGATGGCATCAAGGGTAACAAGAGAAAAGTTGGACCATCAAAACCAACACATTAAAATTTAACAGAAACCACCTTACAACACCAAAATCAGAAAAGAAAAGAAATATGCCATGTCTCCAAAGCACATGTGTAATATGACTTTGAAGAATGAAATTCCTTGGGGAGAAAAGGAGAGGAGTAAAAGGCCAAGGCTGAGCTACAATGGGGTATGTCAGCCAGTTTCAAATGGCACCAGGAGATCTGGCACACACTTTATAGAACATCCTGCAGAGCTACTGTGGACAGAGAGGAGTACACCTTTTCCTAAAGGCATAGAGCGTGCCTTTACTCTGCTACTGTGGAGAAAACAGGATGGGAAAAATGAATGTTTAGGTGACAATCTAGCTGCAGGGTAAGACCATGACTGGCAAGAACAATACTTACAATTCAGCTCACCATGGTACAAAGCTCTGTAAAATTTCCCTTTCCTTCCTGAGTCTGTATATCTGTCCAATGTCTCCATGCTGCCTAGCCCTACAAAAGGCAACAGGAAGAAACATGCTGCCTGGAAAATTCTGCGTTTACAGATCACACATTCATTGCCCTACTTATTTAGGCTTATATCACATCTCAATTGATGTGCCAGAACACCTATAGGGATCGGCAAATTCTTTTGAGGAAATACAGTTATAGGAACATAAAAGGACAGACCACTCCATTTAAGAACTGCTTTAAGATACTTTCTAGTATAAGCCACGATGCCCACAGCAAGACTTGCTGCTGCAGTTCTACCAGTGCAACTGTGCCAGCAACCCCCTTCAAATTAGACAAGACCTTATTTCACCAGCAGAAAGCCTAAAATTGTTTTTCTCAGAAGACCTTCTCTCTTCTGCTGCCTATCTCTCTGACGAGGTTCAACTGCTCTCTCCCTGGGGATGGTGGCGTGTACGAGGCTGTTTTTTGATCTCTACAGGCCTTGAAAGCAGCATGATCAAATGGATGACTGAAGAGACCTGACAGGTACGCAGCTGTGTGCTGCAGCTCCACTGCCCCCTGACTTCCCAACTCATCTGTCTCTCTTGTCTCACAGCACACAGACAGGACAGAACAGAAGATTAAAGCCACATTGCACGTTACTGAATTACACCGGAAAGAAAGCAGATATCAGCAAAGGATAGAGATAATGCTCCCAAGTAATAAAATAGACAACAAATTTGGAGAGTCTCTGTTCTCTAATTGAAATGAAGCCTCCATTTCATTCTCCCCTGGATCTTCTTGGGTATTCGTCTTAGGGTTTTAACAATTTTAAGCTCTTTAAGGCCAAACAGATTAGTTCTCCATAAAAAAAAGTAATAGCAGAGCTGACATGGTTATCTGTTTATAAACATTACAAACAACGATCTGAAACACATTTTTCCCCCTGAAGAGCTCCTTAAGCTAGATCTGAGCGGAAGAAAACTGGAAGCTAATGACATTTCTTCTGGATTTAAATTGACTTACTCAAGACTAGACACAATTTAACTATACCAGCATGAAGCTCAGCAGATCCTGGCTTACCCTACAGTGGAGCATCCATACAGACCTATTATAACTGCAGAATGCTCAAACACAGTTTTCCTGGGAAAATTTTGAGAAGACAGTGTAGCTCTTTGGCTGCCTTAGAGAAGGAAATAGATAATTGCATGTACCTCACCAGGAGACTTCTATCAAGTTAACATTCAAGACAGTTTAAAGCCTATGTCTGGGGCTCCAGAGTTGTTCTGGATATCATATTTCAGCTTCCATTTCTGAAGGATGTTCCTACACAATTTACGACTGCCCTGGACTTAAGACAACGAGACTGTATAATTGAAAGGACAAAGGAGAAGATGCACAGGAATATGTACCTTGAGAGTGAATGTTAAAGACTTCCTGAAGAATCAACCAGACTAATTCTTTTATTGATATGTTTGAGTGCAGCGTACATGGCCTTGACTGCATGGCACAGTTGTACCAGCAGAGGCAGCTGAAGGAGACGCAGCAGTGCCACACACACTTCGATAGTTGCAAGGTTCAAGTATTCCACGGACTGGTTTAGTACAACAAACGGGAGGGTACCCTTGAGGCTCACATTAAACAGGCAGACTGGTGCTTCCAAAACCCCTCTGTCTATCCTCTCTCATGCCATCAGAAGCTGGTTACTGCTGTATTCCGTACCTTCTATACCTAATGAAAATACACTCACATTTGACAGGCCAGCTCCTAAAATGCATATCTTTACACTGACAGCAACACCTTCAGCAGGTTGCACTTCTCTCTTTTCAAAAACAAAACAAAACCCCACAAATTGTGTATGTCTCCTTTTGAAAATGCATAAAGAAATGGCCCTTGATTTTAATTTCATTTTGTAGATGGCATAGCTATGATCATAAATTGTCAGTATAACATGCATAGTGGCAAGAACAGTATGAAAAAAACAACATTCCTGGTGAAAATCTGGAAAAATAATTTATTTTTAAATATTTTATCTTGTTTAACCCAATGAAAATGAGGGAGAAAAGGATATCTTTACGTAAGCAAATTCAAATTAATCTTTTTATTTAACATCTGTCTACTGCAACACATAAGAAAATACGTCATAACATTGTTAATGATCATTTGATAGCATAAAGCTGAGATTCATCAGGCAAGGAACAGGTCCACGGGAAATGCACAAAACAACTTGGACCCACCTGCAAAAGTCTGGTTACAGCCCTGCACACTTCAGCAAGGGTGGACACAACCCCCGTGTGGGCTCCTTTCCCATTCACGGGCCTGACTGAGCATTCCGCAGGCCAGAAGCAGCCGGCATACATTATACTGGTTAATATGTCATAGCGCCGTATTTACCAGCTTGAAAGAAACTTCTTCATTAGAGCTCTCTGCTTTTGATATCCTCAGATTTTAATTAAGCAGTGTCACAACAGGGTGTGCATTAACAGAGCACTGGCACATGCCTTTGGAGCATTGTGAGGCACTGGACCAGAGACCAATTACCTTCTCCTACCCAAGCACTACAACAGCAGCCCATTAATGCACACCCCGGTGTGGCCTGTTTCAATTAAAGCATATTTGTGAAAGGACAGGCAGGGTTGAACCACTGAGAAAATCAGATGTTTTCAGGCTTGGATCCCACTGATTATTCGAACTTTTACAAATGTACACACTGAAATTCAGTAAATAAATTGCCCAGCTTACTTGGTTACACTAAACAGTAAGAAATGGGACTATTAGGAGAACACAATACAATTTCCATCTGAACGTAGAGAAGGCAAGGAGGAAGCTGTGGTGTCAGCACTTCTGCTCTCTCCTTTCCCCCAAAGGAGGCTCAGTTTCAAGAATCTGGCAGAGACAACATCTAGAAGAAATAGGCTCTACTCACCCCATGACAGGGTTTATCCACGGATAGAGTTCATCCAATTATGTAGCACAGTGAAATTTGCCAGGAACTTAATATTCTCTTTGTGTCCTGGCTTGTGGTTTGTTGGGGTTTTTTACTTTTACTACAAAACTAATTTTCTCCTTGCATAGAAATTTCACACTTGGCTTCAGTAAAAGACCTATACACACTTGCGAACATATATTTTAACTAAACATCCCATGCACATCGGGCAAGTCTTGCTTCCTCACAGGTTTTTGTTTCCCTTTTCCCTCTCCACTCCTTTTCCATCTACGTATCTATGTCAGAGACTGTTTAGGATGAACACGAGCCCTTCTGAGATGCTCATACAGCCCCAGACAGAACGCCTCACGCTTTTAATGGCTTTCAGCTACTCTAAGGCAAGTCACAAATAAATATAAAGCACGAATCTATGGCCAACTGGCAGAGTTTAATTGCATGTTACAGGAGTGGAGCATATAGCTGTGGTTTTGATCAGATCACTCTAATTCAAGTGCACACCACCACCACCGAAGGCCATAACAAGATAAATGGCGGAAAGTACAAAATTGGTGGTAAAAATTCCTCGGTATGAGTCTCAGTCAATGTCCATAGAGATCAACTTGTCCTAAAAGGTTAGTGGAAAGTAGTTGATGACTACCAATGCTAAAATTAAGAGCTGAATACATCTGGAAGGAGCATCTAACGTGTAAGGAGCCCTATCCTCCCTTACTACCTACCTACCTGCCAGGGTAGATTGAGAGACGGTGGACTGGATGACAGAATATCTGGCAGCTGGAAGCACCAAAAACAGACTTAGTTAGGCAGAAGGATGGGGTTATTACCAGTAAGCAACTAGAAATGAAGTCAAACAAAGAGATGCTCTGGATGACACTTTGAAAGAGAACAAGCGGGATGTTCCCTGTAGGAAATTAAGGTGGCTTTAGTAGCCAGGGCATTGAAACCCATCAAAACTCCAAGTAATGTTCTGTAGGGGGAAGCTGGCATTCGTAGGAGGATGAAGTGGATGGCACAGAGCTGCTTTTCCCCCTTCATTTTCCTGTGTTTTTAAATGAGCCATTGAGACATACAATGCAGTGAAGTTGTATATATCAGCTCCTTTCTCCCAGGTCTCAGAGGTGCAGCTCGATACCTCTGCAGTGCAGCTGCTTGGTTACACAGGCAGCGTGAGAGCCTCTGGAGATTTTACCTGCAATATTGCATGTGGGAGTTGCACTGGTTTCTGTGTTTCAGGATCTACCTGAGCCAAGTTGGAAATGAAAAGTGAGCCATGTGATGAAGACGCATGGCAAAATGATGAGATACTGTCCCTCCTATTTTGTTTTCTCTCCTCAGGGTATAGTCTAATAACTCTAAAAAGCAGATGTCATCTCATGTCAACTACTCTTCTTTCTCTCTTGCTGCAATAATGAAATTTGCCAGTTCTAATTTCAAAAAATGCTATGTCTTCTAATCTTGAGTCACTATTTAAGTATAAAGGGAATACAAGCTTTTTTCCTGCAGTTACCCAGCAAGCTGAATGCTGTGCCTATTCTCTATTTTGTATTAACAAACTCTCAATGCAGACAATATGCTGCCAGAGTGATGGATATGGTTGAAATATTGACAATTAGATACTGACTTCTAAGCAGAATTGCAAACATCAAATGAATTTCAAACACATTGGTGCTGATGTCGCTGTTTCTCCAGCTACCAATTCTTCTGGCCTCTTATCTGTTTTTATGGAAATTTATTCCGGGATTGACAGACAATCTCCCTCCCATCCTTTCACTGTCTTTCAAAGGAAAGATCAGTCTTTCAATTCCAATCATAAGGTAGTCAGAGAAGATTGGTAAAGAAGCATCTAAATTTTTAATTAAAAGCCGTAAGTCATATTTCTTCTATTTTTCCCTCTGCCACATAAAAAAGGATGTCTTGCAGGACTTCCAGGATAACTTAAGAATCAAGTTGATTCTTTCTTCTCTTTTCCAGATGAAATGATCTTATCATCTGCAATTGCTCTTTAGATTAGTATCTTATCAAATTAGTAATCAAATGAAATGTGTATATATATGAAAATTATAAAGGTAATGTATAAATTCACTGAATACACATAAATATATAAAGAGCTATAAAGCATGTATCAACATAGATATGTAAATCAAATATGTGTAATATTAGAAATATTAAATGTGATTCCTAATTCATTTTCTTTTAAAGGAAGAAGGCAAGAGCACCAGATCCCAGATGTGGCAAAGATGTTTTCTGGGGAAACACTATAATTCAATTCATTCTAGCTTTCCTAGAAGCTCTGGACACTGGTATCTACTGACAAAACATTAGTGCAAGTCTGACTGAGACTAATATCTAAATAAAACAAGGTGTAGAGCATTAGAAATTGAACCCAGAATAATATATAGTCGATTTTAATACTTAAGTTGTATATTTTTCTATTGTACTTTTAATACATGTTTTTTACGGGTAAGATGTAGAAATAAACAATGCTTATTAAAAGTTAGTAATATCTTACCCATTAGCTACCTTCAAAGAAACTTTGAGTAAATTTTTTGCTCTCACAGTAAGTTTCTATTCAGAATGAATCAAGTTGTTAGGGTTTGGATTGCAACAAACATATCTGATTGAGTACTGCATGTACATCTTGCCATGAAGATTCAGTTGAACATTTAAGGGTAACAACTTCATTCATAGTGTTCTTCTGTCTGCTTTCTGCAAAGTTTTGTATGATTGAGAGTTGTTACCACAGGGACCACAGGGATAGCAAGTAAAATATTCCCCAAAAGAGAGCTAAGTATGCTTTCCATAAGCACTTGTGTGCAATATATATATATATATATATAATAGATACAAAAACTTGCATTGTTATATCACGTTTAATATAGAGATGGCAAGACTGTTGAAGTAATTCAATTTGTAACATTTCCTAAAACTTCTAAAATGAGACAAGAAAAATAAAGCATAAATTAATCTCCTAAATGGCCCTTTCCAAAATTACCTAGGTTAACCCCTTATATTTCCCCTAACAAAAGTCAATTGCTAACAGACAAAATGAATATCTGTTAGTCTTTGGTGCTAATAGTCTCTTCTCAAGACTATGCAAGATGAAAGTTGAATTAGTTCTTCATGGTTCAAAGACAACCTGATAGAAGTTAATACCACATAAAGGGATAGAATGGCCTTCCCTGACAGAAAGGGGGCAGAAGGACGTTATTGGTATAGGGGTATTACTTTGTCAGCCCTCCAGAAGCAAATTACTCTTCCATAAGGAATATCTTTTCTCAGTTGCTAATAATTGATTTCTTGCTTTAAGTCAGCAATTTATTGCTGCTCTGCAACTGTACAAAGTTGAAGCCATTATTCCAACAAATATGAAAAGTTTTGGAAGTTCAAATATTGCCTATTGTAACACTTTAAATAAAAGATAAGGAAAAAAGAGCTGCTCTATTATTTTCCATGTATTGTGTTGACAGCACTGTTACAGCTCACGGAAGATTAGTAGGCTTCATGATTTTTATTTTGTCCTGACACTTCACCACTTTTTTTACACATACTGCTAAAAAGGCAGGGAGCGCTAGATTTCCATGTTTTTAAACAGCAGCTCATGAGGCTGATCACTAGTTGGATTGATTTATGTTTTAATTTTATGGATGATATCACACAATTATCTCCAGATGGAATAATCGGGATGAAGCATTGCCAAAGAACATTAGACACTAAAGAAGTCAGCCAATGCAATCCATTCAGTACTGTAATTATTTTTGTTTTGGCTTCAGATATTTCTACAGAGGCACAAACTCATTTTGGTAGGGCCTTGTTCAGTATCTGCGTAAGTCAATGGAAAGAGTTCCATGGATGAAAGGAGGCTCTGGCTCCACACCCCATAACCCTCCATTCCCTCCACGCATTCCCCTGTGGTACATCTATGAGATTCCTTCACTGCATTCCCTGTCCCTTGCCTTCCTCTCCTTTGGAGTCAACCCTTGCCTTCCCACCCTTGTGCCCACTGGTTGGGTTTTTTTTCCCTTCCCAGAAATTTGCAGCTGATATTCAGACCCATTAGTTTTGGTTTATGAAACATAGACAAGTGAAATCAAAACTTGTTCAGCCTGGGTAAACCATGAAAGTTTTAACTCCTCTAGCAAACTATATAGTTCTTATTTATATGCATTTATTGGATGAGCAAGATTGATGACTTCAGGTTTCCCGGTGTTGAACTCAACCAAATATTTCTTCCTAGATTAAATCCAACAACCTAAGAGATAAAAGTTTCTCTCTTTTTTTTTTCTTCCTGGGAAAGCAAACAGACACTGTCTTGCTTAACAGGTCCCGCTTTACTCAGCATCCAACATTTCAATGCATACAATTAATTTTCCAGGAATGGATTTTCAAAAGGACTTGCCTCAGCTAGTAGCACAGATCCCATTCCAAACACTCAAACTATATTTAGAAACGTAAATAAAACCAAAAAGTTGGTTCTGAAATAGAAGTGTAGACTTCAGGTTGTGACTATTTTGGCTGTACTTCCTCCTGCAGAACCCAAAAAGCACCTCAGGGGAACACAGCAGACGGCCCCCTTAGGACACGGCTGCATTGGTGAATGCACCACCAGAGTGCTAATCAGCTCACTCAGGAAATGGAAGCAGGGGCTGCCTTTCAGCAAGTGCAGCTTCCTGAAAGACAGAGATAATCACTGTGGGTTCAGAGCTGTGCCAGTGTGTTTGTAGTGCTGTCAGGACACATGCATCCCACCATGGAGGTACAGCTCTTCCTATAGAGCCACACAGAAGTCAATCAAATTTCTACAAATAAGCCTGACCCATCCATAGACCTGAATGAGTTATTTTGTTTTTATGATACACTCATGCTACCTTAAGTATGTTTATTTATCATGTATTTGTGTCTGGCTGAATGAGGCAAGGCCATCTAGATGGTGCAATAATGTATAGGGTTCTACTTCCTTGTGTTCCTGAGTCAGTGAATGAAGCCTTCAGGCTTCAGGAGTCTGAGCCAAACTTCTTGAGTTTCACAGCTTTCTGCTAGGTTTTGGATCAGCTACCTAGGTGGTGACTGACACTTGACCAGCATGTTCTCTTTCTTCCTATATAAATAAACATATAATAGTTTCAGGGTAGGGTATCATGTCCAATTATTTCAACTAATTCCTGAAAATGCAAAGGGGAATATTATTTGATAGGTTTGTGTCGCATCCGGGAATCTTTTAGTATCATTTTATTAACCTCCATTATAGACTTTTCCCTTAGATTTTTTTCTGAGACATTCTTTGCAGAATATCACTGATTTAAATATAATTAGGAAGTATTGGAAAAACCAATAGACAAAAAACTGCCCTTTCTCTTTACACAGAGTGCTCAAAAAACTCAGATAGCTATAATGACCATTTTCTTACAAAATTCCCAAGACCTTTGGTGATCAATCATACAAAAGAAGGGTTGCTTGCCACTCATTTCATGGAAAAGAAATGTATATTTAAGTTTTTAGCCTTAATCTAAGAATCCAGGATATGAGTTTCCAGTTTATGAGCTACTCCATGAGAAGTGCCCCTCTGTATGATCTGTGGTGGCTTATCCTTTCATAGAGTAGCAGAAAGTTATCTCAGAGGGTAGAACCTCTAAAGCAGTTGTCAAAGATCAGCCCATGCCATGTGAATTCCCTGAGCTCGCAGCAAACAAGCAAGAGGTAATGCAGCCACTTGGTTATTTCCTCTATTCCACCCTACAATTTCTCACTTCCTACAAGCAACTTGGCAGGATAAATCCCACATTAAAAGCTGCTGTGTCCCATTGCAGTGCATGGGCACAGCATAAGGAAAGTAAACAAAGCTGGGATGTGAAGCACAGAGACACCATAGGCTAAACTGCAATACCTTTTTCACCAGAAACTTAATGCTGAGTTCAAAAGGTTCTGGCTGAATAAGGTGCTTGCTCTAGCCACAGTATAAGCAGACATGCTGACAAGATGACAAGTAAATTTATTAGACTGGCATTGAACCTGAGCAAATAAATGTTCCTGGAACCTCCTGAGTTGTACAGAGATGTTCAGGTGGCACTCAGTAAGTCTGGCTGGCTTTGAACTGTCTCTGTGCAGCTCCACTCCTTGTGGGAAACAGGAATACAGTACTGAAGCCTTCCTGGTGACTCCACAAAATGAGGCTGGGTCTTGAGGGCTATTAGTTTGTGTTCTGAGACACACTGTGGCTAAACTGCTCACACACCCAAGCTGGCTGGGAAGAGAGCACAGCTGCCTCTTTCTGGCACTGGGCCTGAACTATTAAGTGTGGGCAGCCCAATGCAGGCTGGGCAAGGAGAGAGCTCAAGTATTTCTGCTTCCATCGTATGATTAACCTCAAACTGGTTAAAGCATCCACAGATAACTGAGTGTTGATTGCAGACAAGTTCAGAATCACACAGAAAGCACGTGGCAGAGCCCAGGGCTGCATCTACATCTCCTGCATTTAATCCTGTGCCTAGGAATTCGTGTACAAGACTGTTTTCCCTTAGCAGAAAGGGATATGTTTCCAGTCATGTGCCAGCAAGTAAAAGGTGGCTTCTGTTTGGGCCTGACAAAATCATAATTAGCAGAAGACACTTAGAGCAGTGCACAGGTTGCTAAACAAAAGGAGCACTGGAACAATAATTTAAAAAAAAGGAAATAAAAAGAGCCAAGTGATAATTCCTTACACCTGATAAGTGAGGCACGGCCACCCTTATTACAGGTAGTCCTTCCCTGTGGCAAACTGCTTATGTGAAAACTCCAAATCATTTCTTACCAAGTGCCCTCTAGTCCCCACATGGCACCAAGACAAAATCAGCAGTTAGTGGTTTTATTTCAGTCTCTGGATTCAGACTGACCAATGTAATTACTGACTGCACTGTAATCCATCAGAGCTTGCAGCTTTAACATGAAGTTGGGTGTTTCATGAACACATTAAGAGGATGCTTGAGGGGGAAAGTCTGCTGGGATTATGTTGACAAATCATAAGAGAAAACACCACCAGACACATGGCAGCCTTACCCACTCAGCTTTCTGGGGGAAACATGTTGAGTGTGCTCCTTCACCGAGTTCTCCCCACATGGTGCCTCAGAGAGCCAAGCTGTGTGGCCCAAAACAGAGCCAGGATGGGGAGGAGTGCATGGAGGACACCAATACTGACAATGCAGGATCCAGTGCCTGAGTGTTGTCCGGTCTCCTTTTGTTGAAGGGTGAACATTTACTTTGATGGTTGCAAACTCAACTGGTTTCAGAAAAGAAGTATTTGCATTTAGAAGGTATTTATGTATCCCAGGAGTGATGATGGACAGAACGTGTGAATATTGTCACTAATTAGTACATATTTCTCAGACATGAAAATAAATTAGCCTTTAATTGAAAAGCTTGCTAAAGTTCATTTCATTTCCATCTTAGCAGTGTGCTTAGTACTAAGAAAACCGTGCTAGAAAGAGGCTATGAATATCATTCTCCCTG
>VYZT01029676.1:0-13875 GCA_013400735.1 Pomatostomus ruficeps | reverse complement strand
GGAGTCACCGCATCCTCCCTGTGAACCGGCAGCACCAGTGCCTCTGCCGGCTGTGACTGTGACTGCACCAAAGAGAAATTGCCAACAAAGCAGGAAGAGACTGTCCGTGGGTTTGTCTATTCTTAATTGTTGTGGTTACCATTGTTGTTGTTTTGCCTGCCCCATTATATATATATATAAAAAATATATTAGTAAAGGACTGTTATTCCTCTTTTCTCATACCATTGCCTGAACACCCCTTGATTTCAAACTTTTACCAATTCGGAGGGAAGGGGGTTACATTCTCCTATTCTAAAGGAGGCTTCTGCCTTCTTTAGCAAATACCTGTCTTTGAAAACCAGGACACCCAGCAAATTACTTATACATCTGCTTACCCTTAGCTGTCCTACTGTCTTTAAGGAGCTTTGTTTCTGTACGTGAAGAGAGACTTTTGTTGGGGTTTTTTTCTGTTGACTCTGAAACTTTTGATCAACTTTCAGAAATACCATACTGTACTTTATTCATATTCCAAAAGGACTGATTTCAGTAATTTTCTCTCTTTTCTTCCATCTTCCTTCATTAAGACAGTGACAGTTCTGGAGGAGAAGTCGTTAAGAGAGTCTGAAGTCAGTTTTGTTTGTTCAGCCTAAAGAAGAAGAGACTGAGGGGGGACCAAATCACAGTCTACAGCTTCCTCACGAGGGGAAGTGGAGGGGCAGCCACTGATCTCTTCTCTGTGGTGACCAGTGACAGGATTCAAGGAATGGCATGAAGCTGAGTCAGGGAAACGGATTAGGTTGAATATTAGGGAAAGGTTCTTCACCCAGAGGATGGTTAGGCCCTGGAACAGGCTCCCCAGGGAAATAGTCACAGCACCAGCCTGACAGAGTCCAAGACATGTTCGGACAATACCCTCAGGAACATGGTGTGGTCCTTGGGGTGTCCTGTGCAGGGCCAGCAGTTGGACTTGATCCTTGTAAGTCTCTTCCAACTTGGGACATTCTATGACTCTATGATCTAGTAGTTTTCTCCCTAAGAATTACTGTTAGCATAGCGTCAACATTTTTAGCTTTGAGCACACCTAGTTTTGTCATGTGCTAGCATTTGATGTATGATTTGTTCACCCAGACCTTCAGGAATCACAGATAGGGAATTTATTCCCTAGGTTTTAACAAACAAGTCCAAAATACCTTTAATTCTGCAGAAGGTAAAAAGCAAATGAATTGGGGTCAAGATAAGGCTTGTACTGCTTCTAAGACAAGGTTTCTGAAATTCTTTGTGGCTTGCAACAATGTTAAAGAATTCACTGAGAGCAGGGAATAGGGCTGCCTGTGAAAATCCAGACTCCGTCTATTTACGGAATAGTAAAAATCTTTCCTCTAGGAAAAATCCCACAAAATATTGCATATGTATATGCAATAAAATATTATGATGATTACATTTATGAGGGATCAAACAGTGATTTTACCATCAATGGCCTTCTGTTGAAGGAAATTAATGATGGTATTTTAAGTGAGATCTAAACTTTCCAGCTGATACAGAATGCAGTCTTAATAAAATGAGAACTTTAGAGCCAAATAAATTGTCAAGTTTACTTAGGTGGAGAAAGAAGCATTACTACATTGATTTAAACACAATGGTTTTCATTAAGGAGTATACAAGGCTGCATACAGTTTACAAGTCAGTTAAGTTAAAGATTGGAGAGAAAAAAATAAAAATACAGAGAAGGAAATAAGGAGTAGAATAAATTAATGTTTAGAAAATCACAGTCAGTAGTTCTAGAAATACATCATGAAAAATCTAGTCACAGGTTTTAATGGATGAGAAAATATTTCCCTGTCCAATGTTGCGATGTAATTTATCAATTATTAATTTTCTGTAGTTCCTCTTCAGGACTGTGCATCCAGGTTTTAAATGGGCAATCCTTACCTGCGTTAAGTGCAGTGTAAGTATGGATATATCCCAGCTGGGAATGCTGACTAAATCACTGGGTGCCATGCTAGCCAGCCATCTTTGCAGGGAGAATTTTGCAAATATAGTCAAACATACACTAATGCAGCATTGTCTCATGGACACAATGTATTACAGGGTTCTGCAGAGGCTCATAGTTCTGCATTTATGAAAACATGGATCAGGTTCATACTGCTCCCCAAGTCCTGGAGCTGGACAAATGATACTACTAAATCCACTTCCACAGTGCTCAGACCCCAGACAGCGGGATGTGCAGCCACAAAGTTCAAAATTCAGGTAGAATTGCTTTACCAGTAATCACCATCATATTTTCTTTGATTCTCCTTTCCAACTGCCTTATTTCCCTTCCTGGAGATTTGAAATCATATTTACATAAATCGTTAACTGTCCTTTCTGCCACTTACAAAATATGTGGAAGGTGGGGAGTAAAGCTCCTTTCTGGGACAGAGCAACACTTCTCTTCAGCATGCCCCTTCACTCTTTTGGCTATAACAATTACCCAAAGAGCATCTGAAGTTACAAGAGCTTTGTTCTCAGTGAGAAGTGAGTTATTAACATGCTAGCCCTAGAGAAGGGGAACAGGGTGGGTGGTGAAGTGAGGTTACTGTGAAGCATGCACAAAGATGATCACTCAATTCAAGCAGTTATATAAACCCTAAGGGACCACCCTTGCCTTGAAAACAGCAGTGTGGTCTTTTCTGTTGTTCAATGCTAGTCATGGATGATGGAAGAACAAGAGACTCTTACAGTCTTATTACAGTCTTCTAATTGATCTGGACTTTGGTTAATCTAAATTAATGAAGTTATTCTTTGCTCATTACACATCATTACTGAAGTTAGGAAATGGCAATCGGGAACTGAATGCACAGCAGTAAATGGTAGCTACACAGATGAGTCAGCAAGGTGACCCATGTGTTGGAAAAGACAAAAGGACCAGTGAAGAGAAAAAAAAAGGACTAAAATATTTATTTCTATGTCTAATGAAGAATAGATATAAATGGTTTCATTTTTCAGTCTCACCCTCAAATGTGCTTCATTGCCTCCATTATTAATACAGTGACTCCAAAGACATATCAGACGTTGACTAGGTTAAATACCTGAGGATATGGAACTGGATCAAATCTTGAATGCATCCTTAAATAGATGAAGGAAAAGGACAAGAAATATTGTAAAAAAATAATTAAAATAGTTATTTTAAACAGACTGTAAGCCATATCAAACAATAAGTATAAAAATACTTGTTTTAAATAAAACTGGCAAGTGCTAAAAATCCAATCCCTTCATGAACAGATGCTAATAAGTGCTTTAAGCAAAAACCTGAGAAAACTGATATATTGTAGAGGAATTTGTTGATACTTAGGAAAAAAATATATATATATTAGAAGATACTAGTGTGAAGATTTACCAGGTGTTGTGAACACTCCTCCTCCATCAGTGTTGATATCAGTCAGTGTTTTATAAATACAGCTGAAAGATTTTCAAAGGCCCTGCCTACCCCCTCTGTTAGACTGCAGTGTTGGACAGACACAGGTTACATCCAGCATTAATATGGTTTTGGCATTCACCTTACCCTTTATTTTTTAGCATTAATCATAAGCAAGGCATCATGATGTAACTTAAATGCAGGCATATGACAGAAGGGAAAATGGATACTTCCCACTGCCTGTAGTAAAACTAGGCCCAGAAATTTTACTGTAATATATCAAGGAGGCAAATTTGACAAATAGCTAGTACTGGCAACTCTAAAGCACATGAGCCAGATCTTCCAAATTCTTAAGAACTGACTTAAAGTCATCAATAAGAAATAGCATTCAGAAATCTTTATTATAGTCTCTTGGATTTTAAACTAAATGTGCTTAGTCCCGACTTCCCACAGGATTTCCAAGAGGTTGGGATTGTTTTGCTCTTTTTCATGAAGACAGACACTCACATGATACAGGACTTTATAGCTTAAGAAAGTCCCACAAATAAAAATCCTCAACCAAAACAATGTCCTAGTAAATATGCCTAGGTTCATGGAACTGTTATGAGAATCATCAACACTTAAACACAACAAAAATGGAGGGCTACTGTTGCAGTGTGCTCTGGCCAGTTTCGATCTATTTCATGGCCAGGCTCTGCTATGTACCCTCTCCCCGCTTTGGTATCAGTTCTCCACCCCATGGAGGGCTCTGTGTTGTGTAATCCTACACAAAGCCCGCCAAATTCAAACCCCACAGTGCTCCTCTATTGGATGTTGTACCCTCCCCCCACCTCCTCGTGTCTGTATTTATGTAACTGTAACATGCTGTGCCGGTGCTTCCCTGGCATCCCTGGCACAACCCCGGTGCCAAATAAACCATCTGGGAAGCCTCTCCACTTGTCTCTCCTTCTTCGATGCGCCTGGACCATCGGTGGGTTGGGTGAACCCCTACAGGAACTTCGCCAGCCCTCTTGTGCCTTGGAGCAGCCTGGACAGCCCCTGAAACCGCGGATGGACGCTCGGTGCCCCCCCGGAATGCACCGCAGCAGGCTACAGCTGTGTTTACCCATTTAACTCAGAAAGGGTCTGGATTTGTTAAAGATGCAGCACAAATATCTTGCTGCTGAAGGAAGTCTGACATGCAAATTAACCCGTTTTCTTTGTACTGAGTGAAATTCAAGAGACACTACAAAGACCCAAGCACTCTAGTACAGATAATTGTATTACATACACCAATGTTAGCTTTGCTTGCCTAGAGCTAGACCTGCTTACCTAGAAAATTTGGATATGAAGAGTTTTCCATACCTCTTAGGAGCAGTTATACTGAAAGGGGAAAGGAGAAAAGACTGAGTTTAACTGAGCCACAGTATTACCATCCACCATTGCTTGTTCTTTCCTTGTGGTGTTCAGAAACTCTTAAGTGATTGCCTTAAACATCTCCCAGCTGTCCATTCTGATATCCTGACCTACCTCTACACGCCTCTGCAGGGAACCTCTTCACTTTGGCTCCGCATACAATTCTGACTTTCATTAACTTGCAGAGGTGCAACATGGAAAGCAGGAAGTGAAACAACTGGCCAAGAGAAGTTAATATTTTCTCTATAGTAGAGGCACAGGAAAATGCCAAAATCCCTCAGTAGTAACTAAGGACAAATTATAATTGTATTATTGAATGATAACACTGATCACCCTGAAAACTGTAGCTAGGTTGAGATCCCAATGTGCCAAAGCCCTTTAGGCCCAAGCGCACGAATTCTAGCAATCACTGCCCCAGGGAGCTTATAGCCTAAATCAGATTTGTGTGGGAACACACAGACTGTCTCAGAAGAGATGTAAACTGCTAGAGATGAGTGAGGTACCTAGAGGGAAAAACCTGATCTGGGTGACTGACAGCAGGGCCTATTCCTTTGGTAGGCTCAGGTGTATAAAAGGTATTTGTAGTATTACAGAAAGAAAGGGAATGCTTTCAGCAAAGAGCAAAATACTGTGTATTGCAACATGTACGTGTTATTCTGCATCCTGCCTTTAAACTTGGGACAGTGATCAAAGCCCTTCCATACCTCACTGTTTATATGTAAAATAAAATAACTAGATTTTAAAAATATACCTCTGCAGTTGAAATGGTATATAAATAATATAACGTCTGTTTTACTTCAGCATCAATTTACAATAATATATACTGGTTTTCTGGTTTTAAACATCAAGTTTAATAAATATAATAACCATAAAAACCTTCTGAAGACAAATAATCTAGATGAAAGAGAAATGTGAAAACAACAAAATGTGCAAAAGAGAAAAGGAGAAAGAAAATACGGAATTTTCCTCAGGTTATTTTGTCATGTCATTTTTTTTTCTCCTGTTTACATGCACTGTTTTTCTATAGACATTATGAATTTTCATCTTCTCTGACTATTATATATCATTACATATATTAAGGATTAACATAACTATTTTTTTAGTTTTTAAAATACTTGTGGTATGGTATAATTTATGAAAATCCATCCAATGTGCCCACAAGTATGGATCTGATGCTCACATTTGAGCTTTGTTTCAGACTCTGTGAAGCCATTCAGGACACAAAGGACAAACGTGAAAGTTCCTAGGTCATTGTCTTGATACAGAAGCTGCTCAGGTTTCCAAACCTGGGCTATGGTTTTTAATTGGATGCTTAGTGGAGTGGTGTAAATAAATAGTTGTCTTAAGTTAGGGAACTGCATGTGAGGTAAGTGGATGAGTAGATAAAATGCTATTTTCCAGCATCTTCAGAAAACACAAAGGTTAAGACCTCATTACATGTTACATGGGAGAGCAGAACTTTTCTCCAAGTTTCTCTAATATTTTACCCCACCTCATAAGGCTTAGGCATTTGAGTTGCTCTGATTCATTCTTTTATATAAATGGAGAATAATAGAGGTGTTTTTTGTAATCTTGCAGACAAAGCCCAGAAATCTTGAGGTGTGGCCCCAATTACTCTTATGGGCTCTAGTAAAAAAGGAGCTGGATAGAGAAGTCATGGATGTGTCAACTGTTAAAATTGTTTGTTAAATGCAAGTGGCCAGATGGTTGATTATCATCCATGCTTAGTATTGATCTCAAAAAGTAGCCTCTGTGAGAATGTTCTCCTCTGTGAGAAATGTACTGAATTTTTTGCTTGACTTCTTTTCTTTCTTTGATTTCCTTTAAACTAATTGTCAATCATATAAACGTTTGTTCCCTTCAGGCCTGTCATAATTTTGCTCATTTTTTTTTAGATGATTTCTAAGGAGAATTGCAATACCGAATACAAGAGCAAGATTTTTATATTGCATTACAAGTATCTTCCACTTGGTGTTGTCAAGACACAGCCAGACTCTGCAATCTGTGCTGAGAGAAACACAGTCTCTTTGCTCTGTTGTGGCAGCACCAGGAAGGAAATAGCAAAGAAAACATCTTCCATAGTCAACTCTTTCTCTCCTCTCTAAGATATCTCTCATATGGGCAGTTGTTTGGTGAGAAGTGTACATGGCTACATGCTCAACTTGTGCGAAGTATCTGCATATCATCCTGTTTAATTTATTGCAGATCAGACTTCCAGAAGGAACAGGGTAAGAAGCTAATGAAAGACCTTGAATTTCTCTTCTGTCTCACTAACAGAAGGCTATGACAGAAAGCTATAACAGAAAGTGCTTTTGGGTCTGTTTTTCTTGCATCTAAATGTTAAATTATACAGGTCTTTTGAAATAAGGTTTAGGACCAGATGTGAAAGAAAGATGACACTGCTAGAGGATTACAAGCATATGATGTTGTCTGCCTTCAACCCCAAACTTACACTGTTTTAGCTCTCAATCTCAAAATATAGCAGCTATGTGAAAAGTCTCCTGGTTCCCTCCTTGGAGGATGAAGAGCAACAAAGCAGCTATTTGAGATAACAATCCTAAACAGTACCTCCAAAAAGCCATGTGCACTCCCACTATTTAGAAAATCTCTGCAGGGTGTCAGAGGTCACGCGTATTTGTAGTCCATCTCCAAGCTAGCACATGAATCTTTGTACCCTAACAATTGTCAGGCTTCTTTGCCCAAATCTGGATGAAAACTATGTACAAGAGACCCTTTCTCTCCCCTTCCAGGTGATCCTGCTCTTGTGCCAGCTTCTTGCTCAGGCTGAGCAGCACTGATCCTGCCTGTAAGGCATAAAGACATGCATACTGCACACATGCATATCTTTATGCCTTACAGGCAGGATCAATGAATAGTTTTCAACAGAATAATTTTCTATCTAATCTTGTTTGAATACTTGTTGTATAATAGTAAACAATTATAATTTGACAGCTGTATTGGATTGTGTTATACAAATGCCTGTTTAGTTAGAAAAGGAGATCAATAAATAAATTGATGACTTTGTTTTCCTCATAAGAAATGGATATTTTTAAATAATTTAAATTGCTTATTACATAAATGATGTGACAAAAAAATACATTCAAGACCAGAGTCAAGGTAAGTGGCTTTGAGGACTGGTTATTAAAAATCATTAATAAAAAAGCAGCTAGTTTCTAAAGTTAAAGCACATGGTTGCTGTACAGAGAGATCCTTTATTTCAACTAGATCTGTTAAATTTTAGAATTGTCCAAATAAACTTTATCCAAACTTATTTTAGCCCCCCCAAACATTAATTTTAGAAAATATTTGTTATGGCGTTATTTAATGGTCATTTATCTTAATTGGAGTGGCAGTGGGGGAACTGTGAATTAGCTGGTTTAATATACTAGGTTTCCAGTGGTACTTCTGACTTCTGTTTTATTATTGTTTGTTAACATATACAGTCTCAATTCTTTTTCTTAGACACACCTTTCACTGTAAATACTTTCTTTATTTATTGTGATTAACTTTTCTCCATTGTAGCTAAGAGATTGGCTCAACTATATTGTTCCTTATGTTTTGGATATTAATTTTGCACACAGCTGAAAATAAGAGCTTTGGGGACTATTTAGCTAAAAAGGCATTAAATCTAAGACCGTAAGTTTAAGACATTGAAATATTAAGTCTAATATTAAAGACTTTAGAAAAAGGAAATGAGGCCTGATTTTGTTCCCACCAAAGAACTGTAATTGACTTACATTTTCGGGGCTAAAGGTGAAAGTGAGATGTCACTGTGACCAGATTCAAACTGTCCACTTAGCAGACTGGGCTTTGGAACAGTTGCTGCATCAGCAGGACTGCCCTAATCAACAGGGAGGTTGGGAGCAGTACATGAGCAGTGCAAGCTCAAAGGCTGAATATCCTGGATGCAGGAAGATTGGATTTCTTGTTTAGGTAAAGTAAAGCATGGTGACAAACGTGGTGGCATCCTAGTGAGAGACACGGCTCTATCAGAAAAGTCAGACAAGAACCTGCAAGTAGAACCAGAAGTGGCAGGGAGTGTTCCTTATCTTCATAAATTGACAGTGTTTTTTGGGAGATGATAAAAATGTTACTATTTTGATATTTGAAACCATCTCTGGTCATACAGATGACTGCCTCTTTGCAGCAACAGAGCCAAGAAACTTTATTCAACTTGGTGTGTCACTTAAGCTCACACTTAACACCATTGATAGCTGCAGGATTAGGCACATCATCTCACCTCAGCTTTACTCAGGACTGTCCTGTAAAAGAATGTATTGATGCATTCTAAATCTGTAGAAAGTTATAAGATGGAAAAAAGCAAGGAGTAGGTTATGCATTCATTATATCTTCCATATAAGGCACAGAAATGGTATTTAGTCAGCTGCCTGAGGTACCTTATTTGGAAGATCTGAAGCTAGTTGTTTTCCTTCATACTGCTGTATCATCATGCCACTTCAGAGGAAATCAGATGAACTTTTCTTGCAGGACCCCAGATGATCCACAGCCCACATCTGTCCTCGGGGTAGGCTATTGGCACAGCACCTGCAAGGGGGAGTGGGAGGGTGTATGACTAATCCTGCTTTTCCACTGCTGGAAATATTTTATCTCAGCAGCATGTATAAAAACTGAAAACAAGTCCAATTAAAGTGGACTATACCAAGAAACAGAGAACACACAGCAACAGTTGGGTGATTATGTAGGGCAAAACAGTGTGGAAGGCAACTGACTGTAATATGCTCTACTAAATTTAGATCACAGATCGTACACACAGGTAGGTGGTATGTACTGCAGTCAGATACCTTGGACTTGTTTGCTGTCTTATTGATTAGGTGCTGAGGTCTGAGCTGTTGTAAATTCTTTTACTTCTTGGTGCATACTGTCAAATATGCTACCTGGGGAGCTTATAGCTACAGTTCAGTTAAAAAAAAAAAAAAAAAAAAAAAAAAAAAAAGGGNNAAAAAAAAAAAAAAAGGTGTTTAAAATTGTTTCTTTTCTCAGTGTTCATTTATCCAGTTCTTCTTTTCCACTGCCTACTGCTTTTGGAGCATACTCATGAGCAGAACAATATGCATTTAAATTGCAATTGCTGCAGTGTTGCAAGCGCTGTGCCTATCAGCTGAAGTGAATCACTAACACAGCCTTATGATTTAAGTTACAGCTATTTTTCATGCAATTAAAAAATGTGCATGGCATAAATACATGACTGACCAGATTTACGCTCTCTCATTCATGCTGGGGAAAAAAACCCACAAAACAATCATCATTCATATATGCATTCAATACTTTGCATTACAGGCTTTTCAAATGTTATGAGTGTAAAGCAATAATCACTCCAGGGCAAGATTAGTTGTTTGGTTTTTTTTTTTCTTCCCAGCATGTTCATAACAACAATAACAAAACCAACATTGATAAATAACTGAATAGCAGAGAGATTTTTTAACAGTTCTGAGAGTGGACTCCAATATTCTTTTTTTAATTTTACCACTTTTCAACTACTGCTGCTAAATCTTGGATATTTTTGTTATCCCTCCATGTTTACAGAACACTTGGGGTGCATTCAGCATATATGTGATTATAAGAAAATATCATACAAGTTGCAGTGTTGGTACAACTTGTTATGAGGCTATTTCTTCCACTATTAGATACTCTTGATTTTGCCACACTCTCACCCTGTCACTTCAAGTTGAATTATTGTACTTTTGGAGAAATACTTCAGATAAAGCCATAAAGCTGTTTCTGAGAATAATATTACAATAACAAGTTGTTATTTGGCCAATTTAAAGTAAAATTAAGCAGAATTTGATAACTGTTGTGTTCCAGTACATAGTTCTAAAGGTTTTTTTTTATCAAGGGCTTCATATTTTACAAAGAAACATTATTTGTTTTCTATTTCTTTCAGTTCATAAGCAGGAAATCATAAGTAAATTATAAGCATTGGAAGTATTTCTGCAATGAAAGGTGTAGATTTTCATATATCTACACACTTATAATACCTAAAGTCTGAATTGACTGTAGCATCTGCAGCTGATAAGAAATGGGCTGTTCTGACAGGTGTAGACCAAAATGGGTCAGGAACACACACCAACAACCTGGCAATAGTTCTGTAATGCAGGAAGGAGAAATAAAGCTGCTGGGAAGGTGGGAAGGGAGGGAGGATAGCTGGAACTGCAGAGGACGATAGAGTCAGTTTTAAGCAGAACCAGAGAACAGACAGGAACGAGGCATCTGGAAGGATGAGAATGATGCTGGATCTTGCATCCCCCAGCACAGGTGTAACCACCTGTGCCACCAGCTAAGGCAGACATACTGTGGGAAAAGTACCAGCTATGCATGTAATTACAAGGCACATGAGAACGCATGCACCAAGGCCTGTCAGCCAAATTTAACTCTGCCATTTCCCATCTTACACATTCCTAACTAGCAAAAGACATCATTTGACTAACATAACTTTAACTCATAATTGTAGAAAAAATTTGATATGTATATATAGCAACATCTTATTGTCCATTGCAGAACAGTAAAGGAGCTTATTGATTATTTTAAAAGATATTTTTAGGGAAATATTTAGGACTGTGTGACTTCTGCAATGAAAAAGACTTTATTAGTTTTATCAATGAAGCTGTGTGTGATACCAGCTTAGACCTAGAAGTAATATAGAGGCAGACTACATAATAAGAAGATGTTTTTGTGAAATAAAGCAGCTGGACCTACACTAAATAAAGAGTGGAGTATGAAAGATGTCTGGCAGCATTATACACACAGAAGGCCTGTGTTTCCAAAGGGATAAAGCTTCTATTTGTGTCTTTTTTAACAGAAGATCCTAGCAGCACAGCAAGCAGCCTTTCATGGCTTACAACTGTGCACTTTAATGTCACCTAATTCTGTTCTTCTTCACAACTCTCTTAAATTCATAGACTATCCGCCTTGTAGAAGTAAGCTAAACATTGGCTTGCAAGAGTCCTGAAGTTTCTCTAAATTACAAGTGCAGCAAATCAACACAAATCTGGCTGAGAACACCCTGCAGTGGTTCTATATCAAGCTCTACTGTATCCCACTGCAGTCAGGACAAATGCTGCATCCAGGAAGACCCTCTGCTAATAATTTTCCCACCACTCAAGTTAAAATGAATCCTCATTGTCTGGCCATGGAACAGACAATTAGTATAAGCTCCGTTGGTCAGGTCAACAATTTTATGACAGCTCTGCATGACTGTTTGTTTTGGTAGGCCATTATATGGAACACTTGAACTAGAGAAATAGGGAATGCGTGTAATAAAATTTTTAAAAAATCCTAAATATAGAAAAATTATAAGAAAAAATCATTGGAGACAGAAGGGGCCACAAATGTAATTTACAAATATTACAATCTTAGTGGGCAAGGTGAAGAGTTAAGTGAAATGAGAGAATTGTAAAGCTGAAGCTCACTGGTAAAACCAAGAAAATAATGTACTGGGAAGCTTGATAAGGAGGTTATTTGCGTTAATAACTAAAGCATTTAAGCAAAACATAATTTAGAATGGTCAAATTCCCCAGGGGGTCAATGAGAGATATTCCTCCAGAAAGAACATCAGAGACCTTCAAGAAGACCTTACAAAGACCTCGTTATGTCTTCTTGGCCCTTGGATTTACCTGTAAATCCATTCTTCTCTGGCCTCTTTTGCTTCTTTTCACCAAATAATAAAATATCCTTTATAACTGCATTAGAGGTGTAGTTGTTACATTTACACCATTGTGCTTTGGTAGAGTCTGTTTTCCTCAAAGACTTTAGACAAAGTCAAATATTTGTTTTCTATGGAACTTTGGCAACTGAAGACAACATTTGTCTTCACATTTAAATGTGAAAATTAGGTCTAAAATCACATCTGCACAGGAAGCATTATTTCATTACTGACTACTGAATGTTATTAATATGCCTTCACAAACCTTGAAGCATGCTGCGGCTCCTTTTCACTTCTGAAAGGAAAGGAGGGATGTGACTGGAGAGGCAGATTAAAAGTGTGTACTGTCTAGCCCAGTTGTAATGAGATATCCTTTTTTTCTCTGTCGATGGCGAATTTAATATTTTAGTGATGTTCTAAAATAATTACACTTACTTCTTATATTCTCCTATTGCCCTATTTCCTTTCTCACCTTTCTTACTATTTTCAGCATTTTTCTCCTTTTCTCTACAGATTACATCACAAATGTACAATCTACCTTCTACAGCTTCAATTTAATCACAGGTCAGACAGAAGATTATTGACTTTTCTGCTGTATCACAATCCAAGATGTACACTCTACTAAGTTTGGAAACCTTTTGTTGGGTGATGTTTCCTGCCGCTAGTGATTTTACAGAACTTCTTCCTGCAGTCATTTCAATGTAGGGAAAAAGGAGTGCAATTTCATCTACTGATGTCTCTGCTTGGAGAAGGTCTGTCAGCCACTTGTGTTTTGCACTTTTTGTAATTGCTCTGTGTTAGTCACAGGCTCTGACTTTGTAAAGTCTAAATCTGTAGGTGTAGAAAAGTCTGCAAAAATTTTCATGGAAGAGGCAAAAGGTCTCAGGAAAGTATTGTGGATGACAACCTCATTCTGTTGTGTATAGTTTCTTGAAGATGAGAGAAGTCACTATGGAATTTGTGCTTTTTTTTTTTCTCAGTGGAGGTCTAAGGCAATACAGTACTTCAATCTGTAGTACCCAGTAAAATACAAAAAAGGAGAGTAATTCTAAAGCCAGATATAGCTGATGTTACTGAATGAAAAAGTTGTCTGAATAACTTCTCTCAACTTTGCTTTTAGTTTTCAAAGGTTAAGGAAGATTTGTTTTGTTGATGAGTGTTTTAAGATCTCTTAAAGAATCACCAGCAAAGGTATCAGTAAAAACAGGTCTAATATAAAAACAACAGCACAAGAAAGTTCATTGGCAAGGTTCACTCTGCTGCTTACTAGATAGTTAAGGCACACTGAAGAAAAGCAAACAAAAATCCAGAATCAATCAATCCAAACAGAAATAAAGGTCCAAAAGCACTTAACTTCAACTTAACAGCACCTTATCAGCATTTAGTTTACTCAGCTTCTAACTTATGTTTAACAAATTAGCAAGGGATTCATATAGGATTTACTATA